>BFEA01000259.1:1770829-1793852 GCA_003427395.1 Chara braunii | reverse complement strand
CKTATRCACATCTAGATGTGTATAAGAGACAGGGGACCGCTCGCGTACCAAAAGCGGACAGCGCCCGACGGAGCATCCGGCCCGCCTGTTGGTTCTCGCAAGATCCGCATTCCCCCCTCCTCCTCCTCCTCCTCCTCCACCGCCATGGCTCAAGATCTGGATCTGTCTCTTATACACATCTAGATGTGTATAAGAGACAGGTGTGTGTGTGTGTGTGTGTGAGAGAGAGAGAGAGGGTGGAGGAGACGAGAAATGTGATGTTCTCTCGGCAAAATCACATTTTTGTTGCCGTAGATTATGCCGATCAACGGTGGGTATGTAGGAGTTTTGTCTCCTGAGATTCGTCCTCTTCCGGTGGCGGTGTCCGGGCGGGGCCGAGTGGAGCCCACAGGACGCCCCCCACCGGCTTGCCCTTGGCCGGACGAAAAACCTTAGCAGCCTACTGTAGCAGTAGCGATAGCGGCTGCTGGAGCGCTGGACTATGGATCCCATTTCGTCCCATCCAGGATGCAGTGGCAAAGTGCTGTCTGCAGCTTTTGGTGAGCGAGTGGGTCAGGGACCGCTCGCGTACCAAAAGCGGACAGCGCCCGACGGAGCATCCGGCCCGCCTGTTGGTTCTCGCAAGATCCGCATTCCCCCCTCCTCCTCCTCCTCCTCCTCCACCGCCATGGCTCAAGATCTGGATATGGATTCCGGTGAGCAGAATGGCAACCGGAAGGCCAAGTGTTTCACTATCGCTGGCCTGATTCTTGTCGTTGCTCTTGCGGGTATCGTCACTGGCGCCGTCTTTTTGGTCAAAGCCATGGACAAGAAGGATAAGAGCAAAAATGAAGATCATAACGTGGTTCGCCCTGCGCCGTCGCCACCGAGTTCGGGGTCCCGGGCTCCCTTCGTTAGCGGTAAGGTACCCCTTGCTCAGTATGGGGACGCACTCAGCAAGGGGCTGCTCTACCTGGAGGCGCAGCGGTCGGGTAGACTACCTCCGACGAATCGCATCTCATGGCGACAGGACTCCTCACTCCTGGATGGCCAAGATGTTGGGAGAGACCTTACGGTGAGTGGTCGGGCATTCTCGCCGAAGTTGCTTTTTTTTCCTTCCGCCACCCCCCCCCCCGCCACCCCCCCACTCCTCGTTTTGAACTTGTTTTCCCCTTTTTTTTGCTCTCCCTTGTTTTTCGCGTCCTCTCCCCCCCTCCTCCCTCTCTTTCCCTTTATTTTCGTCTGTTTTTCTGTTTAGTTTTTTAACTCTGGTTTCCCCCTTTTGCTCGCCGTTTTCTTCTTTTCCTTTTCCTTCCCCTTTTCTTATTCCTGTTTTTCATTTTTTTTTCATTTTTTTTTCCCGTTTTTTTCCCTTTCGTTTTCATTTCATTGTTCCAGTTTTTTTTTCCCCCTTCTTCATCTTATTTCCCTTTTTTTGTCCCCTTTGGAGGGAGGGGGGGGAACGTGGGGAAGGGTGGTTCCAGTTGCGAAAGCAGGTTCCGTAACAAAGCTCATCCCAAATTGCTTGGCGTAATTCCTAAATCGAGGAAAGAGCAGCGATTGAAAACCATTTCTAGCCTGTCGAACAAGCTAGATGGATCTGCTGCAGGAGGAGGAGGGGGAAGAGGAGGAGGGGGGGGGGAGGAGGACGAGACGACGCCGAGGAGGAGAGGAAACGGGAAGGGGGCAGAACTGAGGAGAGGATGGGGAACAAGCTAGAGCAACTTGGTGCCAGAGATGGATCTGCTGCAGGACGAGGAGGAGGGAAGAGGAGGAGGGAGGAGGAGGACGAGACGACGCCGAGGAGGGAAGAACTGAGGAGAGGATGGGAACGACAAGCAAACGCCAGCAAACGAAGAGAGCGGGAAAGTTGTTAAAATACGAAAAATTGGCAAACGGTGAGATGAACAGTCTAATCAGGGATGTTCCAATAAGGTGGTTCGTTGCTGGAAAGGGAGGGAGGGACTTGGCAAGATGTGGGACAAGTAGGAGTGGAGTAGAGGCAGTCTGTCAGGGATGTAAGGTGGCTCGTTGCTGGAAAGGGAGGACAGGACTTGGCAAGATGTGGGACAAGTAGGAGTGGAGTAGAGGTCCCGGCCAATTGTCACCTAGTAATTCAAAGATTCTCAAAGAAGAAAATTAAGTTAGATTAGGCGGGGAGGAGGGGGGGGGAGACAAGTACGAACGAAGCATCTGACTTTTCTCTTATTTCTTTGGCGATATAATATAAGTAATAAGCGTGTTTGTCCATTCTATCTTTATATGGGCGTCTTTTTTTTTTTTTTTTGGGGGGGGGGATAACGTCAGGCGTCTCCTGCTAGCGGGGGTGATATGAGCAGCCCTCGCTAGCAAGCCCGGCAGTGGTTGCTCCGGTCTATTGGTGGGGAGCTTCACCTGCTGGAAACCGAGTCCAGCGTCCTGAAAGATTTGCTTTTTCTACACGTGGCTTCCTTGAAGTTGCTTTTTCTACACGTGGCCTCTTTGAAGTTGCTTTTTCTACACGTGGCCTCTTTGAAGTTGCGATTTCTACCCGTGGCCTCTTTGAAGTTGCGATTTCTACACGTGGCCTCTTTGAAGTTGCGATTGATCGTTCGCTCGCTCGCCTTCTGTTGATGGCATATCAGGCTCGTAGTTGATTGTGAACTTGCTTTCGCGCCTTTTTTGACCAAAGGAAAGCTATGTGCTTTTACGTCTTTCACACCTACCTGTCCGCTGTGTGCATCCCTCCTTCAATTCAGTCTTCCCGATCGTCCGTCCGTTGATAGGTACGGATAGGATCGAACCGGCAAAGAGCAGGTGCAAAAGCGAGGGGATGGGTGGATGGTTGGGATGATGGATGGATGGATGGGTGGAGGGGACAGTGCATCGTCAGTACAGAGATCTTTGACAGTGACAAGGTAAGCATATATAAAGACAAAGCAAACATGGGGAGGGGGATGGATGGGTGGATGGATGGATGGGTGAATTGAATGGAGCATTAGTTGAAGGGAGGAGGAGGTGGAGGAGGAGGAGGAGGAGGAGGGTGGGTGGCTGGATAGGATGAATATGATGAGTAGGATGGATGGATTGATGATGGATGGATGGATAGAGCATTAGGAAGTTTTGAAGCGTGGAGGAAAATGACGCGGGCGAGAAACCGGCACGAGTGACTGTTTCGCCAACCAGTAGTTTTTCATTCTCGTAGCTGGACTACCGTCTTCACCCCCGAATAGAACGCCCGGTCATTATAGCTGCATTTGACCCAACTTTCAGTCCAGATGCAGCGATAATGACCGGGCGTTCTATTCGGGTGAAGACCGTAGGCCGTTGGAAAGGAGAGAGATTGATCTTATTGATCGATCAATTGATTGGTGGTACGCCTTTGGAAAGCACATAGATTGATCTCGTTAAACGATCTAGTAATTGGTCGGCTAATTTTTGATTGGTTATCGGTGCGACCATTTACCCTGGAACAAATGAGTGTCGCGCATTTTCGTGATTAGCTGAACCCATATTGACAGTAGTGCCTGTGTGCTATCCAGGCAAAAAATGAGTTGGTGCTGCATTTTTACTCAAGCTTTTAGTTAAATGCTCAAAGGGGTGATTAATTGACTGATTGAATTGATTGCGTGGTTAAGTATTGAATGATTGACGGCTGATTGATTGATTGATTGATTGATTGATTGATTGATCGATTGATTGATTGATTGATCGATGTTCATTTGAACGGGCTGATTGGTCACGGTGTGCGACATTCTATATCGGCGCTATTCTGACGGCAGATAACGCGTCATATACTCACGCTAGCAATTTTCTGGATGTAACTGACCGTATATGCGATGAGATTCAGTTTTCTAGATGTACGTGGTCGTACATGCAATCAAAAGGTCCCAGTTTGAAGAGGGCCCTAACTCAGTTCCGTGTTGCAAAGAGAGGTGATCTCGTGGAACAGCGTCTCACACACTTGAGCGACAGGATTGGTCACCCACCCCAAAAAGGAGAAAGGACCTGCTCAGCAATCTGATAACCTGCACGCGACCTGCGTCTCACACTTGAGCGACAGGCGCGCTATTAACATCGCCTCGTCGCTGACTCTCCCATTGCCGGGGGATGTTCCCTGTCGCCGAATTTGGGTTTGAGGATCAAACAGACTGTATGCGAAACAGATTCATTAAGACGCGTATGGCGCTTTACATTAGTATAGTAACGCGCCTTGAATGTCAAAAGACAATCTGAAGGCAGAGTGCGCGTGTGTGTGCGTTTGTGTGTGTGAAGGTACTTTACTCTCTGTGTGTGTGTGTGCGTGTGTGTGCGTGTCTGTGTGTGTGTGTGTGTGTGTGTGTGTGTGTGTGTTTGACACGATATATATATATATATATCGTCACAAACAGATATATATATATATATGTTGTCACATAATATCAGAGCATATATATATATATATATAAATATTCGGTGAAACGGCGACGAAACAGTTTGTCACAGCCCCTCGTTGTTGTCCTCTTCTCCCTCTCTGCCTACGGTTTACCGGGAAGCTGTGTTTGACGATATATATGTCATAAAAAAGATTGTTCCCAATTACAATAAAATCATTCAAATGAATGAATTGATTGTAGAATCATAATCAAATATAAAAATAAGATAGATTGAAATAAATAACTATAAAAATAAATAAAACAAGTGATTAGTATTGAGTTTATAGACTATACATATGTAATAGTTCGTCACAGCCCCTCGTTTCTTGTCCTCTTTCCCTCTCTGCCTACGGTTTACCGGGCAGCTCTGTTTGACGATATATCTATAAATATATATACGATATATATAGATATATAGATATATAGATATAACCGGAGTGAAGTGGGATTATCACTTACAGTGTTATCAATTAGGGAACTTTGCAGACTGTGGAGGGTTCAGCCTCCTGATGAGTCGGTGAAACTCCGACGAAACAGTTTGTCACAGCCCCTTGTTTTTTGTCCTCTTCTCCCTCTCTGCCTACGGTTTACCGGGCAGTTCTGTTTGACGATATATATATTTATTTATGTGTATGATATATACATTATATATTATATACATATTTATGTATATCGTCAGGTTGAGACTCACTATAGCATGTCGTCATTTGTAATATAGTTTGTGGGATGTCTAGTGCGGTATGTATCCTGATTCTTGCTGCTCCATCTGGGCGCTGGCGCGCGATCGCTCCAGTACACAACATGCATCTGGAAGCTATCTGGACCAGTTGCGTTGGGATGAGTCCAACACTTCGAATGCATCCTGTCTAGAAGGCGTCCAAATGCATGTAGAGTGTTATGTAGTGCAGCGAGGGCCTAAGTGGGACCTGCCAGGCAATAATCCGTCAGCATGGATCCACCAACAGCTCATATGGCAGAATGGTACACACATGTAATAGCAACCGCGGTATGAACCGGGCCGGAGTGCCCGGATGATACCGGGAAGGTCGCCTTTTGTTAAAAAAAAATAAAAATAAATGGTACACACTAACTGTTAATAAACAGGTAGTGAGTTCAATCCCAAGTCAAGTGAAGACGATAAGGTCAGGGAGCGCTATGGATCCCATCCACAAGGCTGGACAGCCGGATGGATAGGCACATGGATAGCCATATAGCCAGACGGACAGGCGCATGAATAGCCATATAGCCCGATGTACATCCGTATAGCCGGATGAATAGCCGTATTGTGGATAAGTACTTGGGTCCGGCCGCGGTGCGCTATGCTTGGCCTTGACAACGACTCGGCCAGCAGTTGGTGTGGCCTTTTTTCTTCTTCTTTTTTTGCTTAGCTTGGTGCGGATCGCGTAAACGTGCTGCTCCCCACGAATAGATTGGAGCTTTTGTCCAAAAAAATAATATAAAAAAAAAATCGCGTAAATGTTCCATGACATGGCAGAACGCCAGTTCAAAATACGTGAGGTGAGAGGAACATATATGGCTGTCCCCCGATGAGGAGAAGGCAGCTTCAAAAAAAAAAAAACACAACCCACACCAAAGCGGAGGGGATATCCATCACTCCACTCCCCTTCACAGATAAAAAAAGACCTATCCGGTGGAACTTGGGGGCGTTGTTTCACTCGAGCTACCGTACCGTGGGCTGCACTTGAGAGATATCCCCTTCCCCCCAGCACACAACCCCCAATTGCGACAGTACCAGACCCCAAAACCAACCTTTTTTTTTTTTTTTTTTGACAACTTAGGTTATATACATTCATAATCGGGCGGTTTGTGAGGCTATCTCGGTACACCCACAGACCGTTGAAATACAGACCCAAGTTCGAATGCGGACGCAATAGGCCTTGTAGAGGTATCTGGGGATTTGACCAGGGTGGAAGCCAATCCAGTGGCGCGGAGCTCGGTTGGGCAGAGATCTGGGAAGCTGTCAGAGATCTGGAGAGTTGTCGAGGGTGGAAGACAATCCAGGGGCTAACTGGGGGCTGCTGCCAGAACAAGGATGGTCGGAGCTGGGCTGGGTCGTGCTGCCCTGTAGCCTAGCATGTTGGGGGCGTGGGGCAGGGTAGAGGTCTGGTATAGATAACAGGACAGCTAAGGATGGTTTTGGTTGGGTCTATAGCGCCGCTTGGAATGTGGGGTCTGGTAGAAGTGGGCCCTTAATTGCAAAATAATTGGAGAAAAAAAAAAAAAAAAAAAAAGAAAAGAAGTGAGGTTAGGAGTTGTTCAGGAATTGGATATCTTATTCGGAGACGTTTTCTGAAATATTTCTCAATGTATTCTTATAAGGGACGCTTGCCCCACTGGGCCTGGTTCCCAGCACGTGGTGCTCCCCACTAATAGATTGGAGCATTTGTGAAATAACAAGGGAAAAAGACAAGAGAGTCGGAACAAAAATGAAATAAAATTCTGAATTACCTGGGGCGAGGTCCCACTAGCAAAGAGGATAGGATAGAGCTCCTGAATCTGGATGTGTTTTATGCACAGATGCAGAAAAGCAGTTCAATCTCGATTTCCTGCACATCTCCATAACCTTGTCCAGATTCGGGCATTCGATCTGATCCTCTTTGCTAGTGGGACCACGCCCCTGAGGCCGGTCAGTTGATCGATGATATCTGAAGGCTGTTGCCCTTTTCAAAACAAAAAAAAAATATTTAAAAGGGAAGGGAAAAGAAGACAGTAGCGTCCGGATTGTACCCCCCCAGAATCTTGAGACTATGCTTGCCCGTGATAAGCAACGGGACTGTAGCCCCCCAAAATAGACGCGGCAGTCTGTGTGGACGGAAAAAAAAAAAAAAAAAAGGGACAAGAGCGTCGGGTGGGGGGCGCACTGCCAAGCACGCAGCCACGTAAGTGCGGGGGGGCCCACGCGGAAACGCAGAGAAACGTCACCCTCACAACGAGGTCCAGCAAAAACAGGGAATAAAAAAGGTTGAAAACCCGTTACCCGTGAGCCACAGGGTAATTCCAGCATGCTTTCCAATGCTGAACTATACACAGAGGATTAGCACAAAAAGAAAAAGAAATAAAAGCGCACCCGTGCGATGTAGCCCGTGTGGCTGAATGGTTTGGTAAAGGCATTTTTTTTTTTTTTTTTTTTGAATGGCATGTAACTGTTACCAGAGAGTTGATCAGCCTTGCGCAGGGGCCATCTTGATCGTATATGTATCGTTCCGGTTTTTTTTTTTTTTTTTAACTTTTTTTGCCTTTTTTTTTAGCTTTTCTTCTCATCCCTTCATAGCTGTACTGTATATACAATACCAGGGAACACTCGCCAACCCCCCCAATACCTCTCCCCAATCCCTGGGCAAAGTTTGCACCCCACCGCAGTGTCGTTGGTGCGAGAGGGAAGCTGTACCAGCCCCTCATCACGGTGATGTCGGGATGGGCAAGCATAGCCAGGGCTAAGTCCCACTCGCGGGGTTTAAATAGTTTTTTTTTTTTTTTTTGAAGGGTTTAAATAGTCTCGAGTATGCACCTGTTCCGGCCATGCGATCTGAACATCTTCTTCTTCTTTTTTTTTTTTTTTTTTTTTTTTTGGGTGAGCATCTCACGGCCACACTGTGGCCATGTTGAAAAACACGCGAAAACAAAAGGCTAATTTCACAATATTCCCACTTATAGATTGGAGCAACCGGATCGTGCACTAGGGGAGGATGCGCTTGTCACCCCGCCTAGTGACGCTGCTCCGGCTTTTGGTTAAAAAAAAAAAGAAAAAAAAAGCATGGCCTTCTGCAGTTGGCTATGCAATCTGAACATCTAACGGCCACACTGTGGCCACATTGAAAAACGCTTGAAAGCAAAGACTAATTTCACACTATAACGTGGACGTTTATGGTGTCGGCTGCATGCTTCTCTAGAAGCCCGGTTACATCCCAAACAAGAATCTTTCTGCATTTCTTTGCATCTCAATCTAGTTCACACCATGTTCACTGCATGTAAAAAAATAACAAAAAAACCTAGTTAAGACTTAGATGCCTGCGAGGGATAACCAATAGTGCTGCTGTCTTCACCCGTATAGAACGCCTGGCCATTAGAACTGTGTTTGGGGCAACTTTCGGTGTAGATATACAGCGAGGGCATTCTATTTGGGTGAAGACGGTAGTGCCCAGCACTGTGGGCAGTTGCTGCACCTCCCCTGTTTCCTCCCGGCAGCCTACATTGGCCGTGTTGTTGCATTGCAAAGAATAATATTGGCTAAGGTCTTCTTCTTTTTTTTTTTTTCTTTTTTTTTTTTAAAGAGAGCTCCTTTTTTTTTGTATTCAATTTAGACCGGGAAAGGGGCCTGGCGTCCCTCACATGAATTCTGCGGTGGAATAGGGCGGAGAGAGGCACTCCTGGCCAGTCCCATCCCCAGCCACAGTCGTCCAACCAGTGAGACCCCAACCCCCCCGTACCACAGGGCCCAAGTTTACAAAAGTAACAGAAAATGAAAAAAGAAAAAAAAAGAGAAAAAAAAAAGAAAAAAAAGAAAAGCACAAAAAGGCTACCATTCTATAGTAGCAACCCTATACTATCTGAGTAACCGAACACACAACAACTCAATTACTGAGCTACTCAGTCCACACTTCAATGTATTGTGGTAAAATGCAACCCTCTCCTACCCATTTGTGTAAACTCCCACAACCCACTCATCCACTGACATGACCTACCATTATACATCATCATACACTTCTCCCCATCCCACCTACTAACACGTATGTACACAAAATCTAAACTTCACATTTACTCTATATCACAAGTTCAAAAGTCACAAAAAGAAGTCAGAAAAAAACAAGGTGGGGAAGGCTCCCCCCTGCGAGGCAGCAGTACACAGGTCATCAAAAGCCCCCCATCTGGTACGAAACCATTTTACTGCTTTAGCCGTACAGCCTATCTTCTGCACCCGGAGTTCCCAATCTGCCGATATTGCCAATTTGATGTTGCATTTAACCACCGCCCTGATCATAGGGGGGGTGAGTCGTTCTCCCCCTCAGACTACTGGCTAAGGTCTTCTTGCTAATGCTGTCCCAGGATTCCTTCTTTTTTTTACTTTTTTTTTCCTTCAATGGATGTTCGGAAAGACATGGAGATAAAAAGGACAAAGAATCCAGCGACCTAACTCAGTTGGAAAGGCACGCAAGTGGCATTCAGGAGGTCGTGGGTTCAGTCCCAATTGGCCTCATGTACCTTCCTGGGCATGCTTGGCGCCCGCCACCAAGAGATAGACCACTGGATTCCCCGATCGGCATTGAGCAGAGTCTGCTGATGTTCGTAGGGGAGGGACCTGAGGGGAGGCACAGGGATTGGTCCTGTTGCATGGTCCGTGATGCTACCGACTGTCCCCTAGCCGGTATCTCCCACCTGCAGGTCAGGAGCAGCCCCCGCATGTTCTCTCGTGAACACGGTTCTGGCTGCTACGGGTTCCCCGTATGCCTACAATTAGGAGTAGTGTTAGGTAGGTACTGTGAGGTGAAACTGAGAGAAGAACATAGCTTAAAAAAAAAAGAAAAAATTGGATCTGTAGATTATGTACCCCACTTAAAGATGGGAATATACGGGCTGTACCCAGTCCCAGCGCCAACTTGCGTCTATACCCATAAAATGGCTGATGGAAATTGTTTGCATGCCCAGGACCAAGGTGGACTCAGGTTGGTACCGCAAAATTGTGGTTATAACCAACTATCGGAATGCACAAATTATGGACATACCCAGGCAACATTATGGGCATAGCCGGGACCTGAGGAGGAGAGGCCAAATTGTTCACATACCCTGCTACCTGATGGCTGAAATTATGCTCATACCCAGCAGCCGTTGGGCCACAACGGTCTACTTGGTGGGCATGAGCATAATTTCGTGCTCTGAATCCAGGGCCTGGGGGGCTGGGTACACCTACAATTTAGCACAGGGGAAAAGCTGGGTACTATGCAAAGTTGAAGGCCCTCTGGGTATAGATGTAAGTTCGCGCTGGGACTGGGTATAGTGGGTATTCCCATCTTTAAGTGGGGTACAGGTGCAATTTTCCCCAAAATGAAACAAGAGTCCCATGGAATAAAGTACCCTCTTTCCTTTTCTCTTTCCAACAAACGTACGGTATCACTGTATCTAGACTGAAAGTTGGGCCCAAATGCAGGCACAAAGACTGTACGTTCTATTTGAGGGAAGACGGTAGTATCACCAAGAAGGAAAGCAAAGAGTAACCATCTATCCCAACATAGTGTACAAAGAAAAGCACCCCATTCTCTAAGTAGTACCATCAATGCACCATCAAAGAGTCCCACTAGCCAAAGGAGGCACTACCCCTTGTGAAACTGCAGAGGTGTGTGAGGAGGGCAACACAAAGTCATATCAACTAAGAAAAAAACTAGAGAAAACAAGACGGGGTGTTGCCCGGTGCTTAACAAAAGTCTTAATCGCTCGGAGGGCATACCTTTCCTTTGCCCTTTAAACCACCGCTCTACCCACCTCCTGGAAATTGCCCTCCCTGTGAGTTTGGGCGGGGTCTCGCAATTTCAAAGCGGTAACTTGGCGATTTTTTATGCTCAGAAGAATTCACAGAAAATTCTAAAAAATTGATCTTTCTTTCTTTTTTTTTCTGTTTTTTTTTTGGGGGGGGACAAAAGCTCCAATCTATTCGTGGGGAGCATCACGTGCTGAGAACTGGGCTCAGCGTCCCTTTGAAGTACAACTGAGAATATGTAACACCTTTGAAGTTCCGGGGCCATTACCCGGCTTCGGCTAGGAAAACAATCCGTTGATTACCTCAGTCAATCCCCTGGATTCCAGGGTAATCAATGCTGGCAAGGGTCCTCCACATTGTTTTCCTGATCATATTTTGTATAGGGGACGCTGGATCCGCTTTCCAGCAGGTGATGCTCCCCACCAATAGATGGAGCCTCTTCCCGTGTGGTAGCGGTGGCTGCTCTTATCAGCACCACTATCATCGGGGGGTGTTTTTTTTTTTTTTTTTTTTTTAAAAAAAAAAAAAAAAAAAAAAAAAAAAAAAAAAACCCCAATTACCAAAAAAAAACTGCCTATGATCTACTCGACCACAATCCAACCTGGAAACAGAAGATCCTAACTAAACCTCCTACTGTTTACACCTCCCTTTCAACCAGCGAATAAAACGTTAGGTCCAAGCGTTTAGTCCTCGTACCAGAACTCAGCTGATCTCATACCCCCATATGCTAGGGTTACAGAGCAACACAGACTTCCCCAGTACCGACCAGCCTGGTTCAGACGGCAAAGAGTGCCTTCCTCCCTCGACACTCTCGATTAGTCACACAGCCCTAAGTTACAGGGAAAACCCCTGGCATCAGCTACGTCGGACAAACTGGTTATGCCTTCCTCCCTCGACATAACTCCACAGACCTCTTGCTCCCCCAGGTTAGAGAGGAAAAGCTCCAGCACCAGTCTGCGTTGTCCCAACTTTGTCCTTCTGACCTACTTAGACAGACATCCCTTCCCATGTTGAACCCCCCTTGCTTCCTCCCATTTTTCAGTTCTCACCTTCTCCTTCCCCCTTGGCATTCTATCCCCAATCTCCCTAATCATGGGCAGAAACCCATCAGAAAATTTCATAAGAACTTAGACTAAGACCATACGAGAAAAGTCTGATTGGCCTAAACACAGGAAGAGAGGAAAACAAAAACCACCAACCATCCAGCTCTCTCCTCGCACCACAGAGGAAAGACCGTAGCCCAGATATTCAGTCCTCCCACCAGAACTCGCCAGGTCTCATACCCCCCCTGCTAGGATGACAGGGCAAGCCAACTGCCCCGGTACCGACCGAGCTGATTCTGACGGTCAGGAAGTGTCTTCCTCCCTCGACAACTTCCTTAGCTGAAAAGCCCCCAAGGTTACAGGGTCACTGCCCCGGCTTCAACTGCATTGAACAGGATGGTTATGCCTTCCACCCTCGACATAGCTCCAATAGTCTCAACCTTCAACCCTGGTTACAGAGCACCTCGCTCCAGCACCGACCATTGCCACCCCACCCCGCCCTTCTAATTAGACCTACCCCCTGAACACTAATCCATCCTCTACCTGCGTACCCACTACACTTACCCAGCAACCTTAGGACCAATCTTCCCCTTCCTGCTATCTAGCGTCAACTAAGATTATATTAGCAGGAAATTTTAAAAAATTAAGAAAAATCAAGCACAAATCCTGAAAAATCACATGGACATCTCAGCGCCCACTGTACCCACAGGGAGAGGGGAAGAGAGGGAGAAGAACAACCTTCTCTCCCCATGGAAACTTCAGTGCCTATTGAAGTCTCGGATACTTACAAAAGGGGTCACAAGAGCC
Source organism: Chara braunii (assembly GCA_003427395.1). Taxonomy (NCBI): domain Eukaryota; kingdom Viridiplantae; phylum Streptophyta; class Charophyceae; order Charales; family Characeae; genus Chara; species Chara braunii. The sequence goes on along the minus strand of BFEA01000259.1, from coordinate 1,781,139 downwards.
AAATGGATTACTCCCCTCCAAAAAATGACCCCCTGTTTGTTTACTGCCTCCGCGGGAAGGCGCACCCTCACCTCCCCGCCCTAGTTCAAAACAGCCCCCAAGATACCCCTCCTGCTCCCTCAGTCGCATACAATACCCCTTAGAGTATGCCCCCACAGAGCAAAAGCCTATCTTCCTGCCCCACCCCCTCCAAGTGGAACAACACTCTCAACTCTCACCCTGATGACATCAGCACCCCTTGTCCTCTCTCCCCAGCCGCCATAGCTGATACGACCAGAAAATCAGCGTGGCCCATAGAACGACAACCCCTCAATACTGTCCCTGCCCTCTCCAAGGTCACACCACCCACATTGTGTAACCCTCGCAGGGAGGGACTCCAACCCTAAAGGAGATTTCCACTCCAGCAGGGTGGGACTCCAAGGTCACACCACGCACCTCTGACCCCGATCTCACAACATCACAGTTGAGACTCCCGTGCAAGACTAACTGCTTGAGTAAAAACTGATCAGCATCGAATTCAGAAAATCCATCAAGATAGAGGTAAGATGGGAATAAGAGAAATCGCTCAGACAGTAAATCCGGAATCAAAAGAAGTTTGAATCATAAATTAAGCATCCAATCCAGGAAATTCAAGAAATCAATCGAGATGAAGATAATAGTGAAAATATGATTTGATAAGATTTGAGAATCCAAATAGACAACAGAATAGGGAATCAATCCTGATGTCCGAACGGACTTACAACTCTGATTTCCAGAACCCAAGGTTCAAGAAATCGCTCAGACAGTAAATCAGGAATACTTTTTTTTGGGGGGGGGGAACAAAGCTCCAATCTATTCGTGGGGAGCAGCACGTGCTGGGAACCGGGCCCAGCGTCCCATATGAAAGTTGACATAGAATTTTGAAAGTTTAGAATCCCGGGGCTAAGAAGAATTTGATGTACTAAGAAAATCACTACAGAAGCCTCAAAATTTGGAAAACAACTTAGAGACCCCCCCATCATATCCTCTTTACCTTACTCCGACAAGACTTACTGCAGCAGAGCCACCATCTCCACTGCTGCTATACCCTATTTCCATCCTACCAGCTAGCCCCCTCACTAGTAGGACGCTTGATATCCAACCATCTATTCATCCCACTCAACCTTTAGTTGGAAAAATAACCCCACAAAACAATCCTGCCTCCATCATCGAAGGGAAGAAACGCAGACTGATCCGGGTGAAGTTAGCGGCCAGTGGCCGGTACCCGCCGAAATTTCAGCGCCAATCGCATCCACTACCAACTTCCTCCTTCCCAATCACCTCCGTCCTTCCCACCTCCGTCGTAGTGAAGAACTTAAGAGGGCCTCTTCTCCGCGGGGGCCAAGCACCATCATCACCCTGACGTTCTTTGCCCCCTCAAGAATCCCAGTCTCCGTCGTCAAGGTGGTGAACTAGCACTACCCAACGCCAATCGCGCCAGAGTTCACTCTCATCAGCCGGTACCCATCAGCTAGAAAAAACAAGTTGACAATCAATTGAGTCAGGAAATACTTAGCAGAAAAACGAATTGGTTCAAGAAATCGCTCAGACAGTAAATCAGAAATACTAAGTAGAATTGTGTATGAGAGAAACCATAATGCTTCTAAAAACAGATCTAAAAACAGATCACGAAATCAACAAGAAAAATTACGAACTACCGATTGAGATCAACTAAAAAATCAGAATTACCACCCAAGAAATTACCTTCTAAGAAGAAAGAAACAACAACAAAATTAGGTCCTGCCTCAAGAATTACTGGAGAACCCGTCGCTGCGTGAAGTCGCCTTGAAACGCCTAAAGTCTCAGTTCGTGCAAMCCATCACGTAGCGCTCCACTCTCGCGATCCCATGATCCAGCTGCCCCGCCGCTGTAGTGTCCAAACTCAATTCCTGCCTGTTCCTGCGGGAGGAGCACGTTCGCCTCCCCATAGCCCGTGCTAATATAGCCCCTTGGCAAGCCGCACTGACCAGAAGAGATTTGGTAGGACACAATCACATCCCTATCACTGCCCTATGTGATTGCGTTGTGAGTGACCACGCCAAGCCTGTTGACACCACCTCATAGAAAGTTCAGTCCCTGCCCAACAAACCGGAGGCCGTTAAGTCAAGATGAAGGAGATACGGAGTAGAAGGGCTAGTATAGGAAATCCCCCACCATCAAGCCCCCGCTCACCCGACCCACCTTCTCCTCGACCCAATCCCCATTCCACTCCGCCACAACCGACTACCTGCCACCACTCGTCCCCCTCCTATCTTGCCTTCACAAAGTCTCCAACGCACGCCATCGCACGCCATAGCCGTTTTACACCTATCGTGCTACTTCGCACCGAAAAAACAAAAAAAATCATTTTGCCCGTGAAATAATAGCTGGGCGGATTCGGCCCATTTCCATTTTTGCCACTCTACCTTTTGTCGGCTAACAGATGTAGGGCAACTTTGGTGATTTTTCGTGCTTAGAAGAATCCACAGAAAATTCTAAAAATATGAGGGTCCGTAGTGTAGGTCATGATCTTTCCAGGAAAAATATCAGAAAAAATAAAAATAAAAAAATTTGCCCGTCAAATAATCTTCGTGCTGACTCGGCCTATTTCGTTTTTTGCCACTCTGGGACTAAGGCCATACCCCAGACAGACCGACCGGTAGGCCACGTGCCTATCCGAAAAAATGGCCTACTGCTCCCCCAAATGTCTAAAGGCGGGTAGAGGGGTGGTTTAAGGGACCAATCAGTAGAAAGCATCTGCCTGGACCTCCGGAGCTGTCAGGCACTCTCTGTGACGAACTGCAGGGTTCCGCAAAGTACACAATGTCCACATAATTGCTCCCCTGAGGCTTTCTTCTGCATAGGTGCAAGGCGAATTTCGGGCCTGACGCCTACCTTCTTCCCCCGAATACAATGTACTGTCATTATTGCTGTATCTAGACTGAAAGATTCTCAAATACAGCTATAATGACCGTATGTTGTATTCGGGGGAAGAAGGTAGCCACCATCCCCAAGCAGGAGGAAAGAGTCTGTCCACCACTACAAGGCATGTGGGATAGGGACAGAACCCGAACACCGAACTGTATATAAGGGAAAAGAAGAAACCAAAAAAAAAAAGAAACCAAAGGTCGTGTTAAAAAAAAAAGAAAAAAAAGTTAGGGGTGCATGCTTTCAAATGATGCACAGGAATCAAGAGAGGATGCAGTCCTAACGCTGCCGTGCCGCATTGGACCCGCACAAGGAGCTGGCCAGCAAAAAGCCCAGGGCTAAAAGCCCCATTCCTGATGCTTCAGAAAAGATTGGGTGGGAGGCTTAGAAAAAATTGGGTGCGAGGTCAATCCTTCGCCGCGAGTCCTGTGAGGAAAGAAATAGTTAGAGATTGTGGTGGGTGGGATCTCTTTGTGGTCATTGTGTATTTGTGGGAGACTGGACCCGGTTCCCAGCAGGTGCTGCTCCCAATCAATAGAATGGAGCGCACCAGGGCCGGGTCTCTAGCCCTGGTGCCTGTCACTACTGTTCCGTCCAAGTTCCCCTCGATACTGGAGGGTGATGGCCCTGAGTGATGGTCACACTGAGGTAGGATAGTAGGGATGGGATGCGCTTAGGAGTATTGACGCGAGGATGGGATGGGAGGTGGCCTCGTCTCCTCAGGGAGACTACAGCTGATCGCTTCCGGCAATCAATGTGTGCGTAGTGCCTCTACAACACCCTGGATTTTTTATTAACCCCCCCCACAAAAAAAAGGGAAAAAAAGCCCGAGAATAAAATTGCTGGTGTGCCAGGGCCCAGGGCCTTAGCCCTAGCTCTTTTTTTTTTCTTTTTTTTTTTAATACAACCCCCCCACTCCAGTTCTAGTATATACTCCCAATTTTGGGTGTGCAGATCCGCAGGTGCATGATGTATGTGTGAATGCGTTGCCAGCGATGTGCAGTCTGACAGGGTCTGCTTTGGCGTCAGGAAAGCCTGGTTGCCTGTTCTCCTTTTTTTTCTTTTTTCCTTTGTGGTTTTTGAACAAGAGAGCTCCTATCTATTGGTGGGGGGGGGAGCAGCAGCTGCTGCTGCTGGAAAGCGGGTCCAGGGACCTGGACCCACTAGCGAAGTATTCTTTTTCTACGATGTCTGACGCAATTTTATGGTTTTTTTGGATAAGACAAAGTGATTTTTTATTTGCATGAATGGATCGTTTTCTGATTTAAAATGAATAGAAATGGCACATAAAACAAAGAAGAACAGCTGTGCACCCGAGTTCATGGGTTGGTAAGATCTCCTTCATGTAAGTCTTCATATTGATGTACCGTGGCAATAAAACGTGTCCACGAACACAGCCAACAGGCCATCCGACAGACGCGGAAGCCTTCCTGTCAGATCCATGACAAGATTTGATTTTTTTTTTTTAATTTTTTTTTGCTGTTCTTTCTACACTCTTCTCTCAACTTCTGTTTCTTTTACCTTCCATCACCTATTCCTAAGACTATATTTGAATTTCACCGTCCCAGTTCTATTTCTCAGAGCCAAAAAAAAAAAAAAAAACGAAGTCTGGAAATCACACCTTCCCCTCGCCTTTTTTTTTTTTTTCCAATCATCGTTCAGGGCCAGGTCTTCTACCCCTTGGGTGGTAAGAGCCCCAGAGGGTAGAAGCCGGCAAGGTTCCGATGGCTCCTTTCTATTGGTGGGGAGCTGCACCTGCTGGAAACTGGGTCCAGCGTCCCTTCCAATGGATAAATCATCAGGTAAATTCTCAAAGTTCAGAAACTCTCTGCGCTAACAGCAAAAAAATGGGACCTCTTCACCCTAAGGCGTCTGAAGCGAGTTAGGATCTAGTCCCTTTTTTTTTTTCTTTTTTTTTGGGGGGGCAAATGCTCCAGTCTATTCGTGGGCAGCAACACATGCTGGGAACCAGGCCCAGCGTCCCATGTAGAGTTACACAAGTCATTTGAGGTACCGGGGCCATTACCCGGCTACGGCTGAGAATCAATCTGAGAACTATTGAGAACTTTTGAAGAAATTCAAGAAAGTTCAAGAGAATTAAACATTTTAAAAGGGCCTTTACCCGATTCAGACCCTGACTGACAAGTGCGGCTTAGTGGGGTTACTCGCCCAGAGCCCAACTCGTGAAAACAGATCAAAGGGCATGTTCTCTGGGTCAAAAGTCACATTCTAGCTAAGGTAAAAGTCAATGTCAAAGGTCACAGTTGTGCTCTGGACGAACAGTTGCAATATTCAAATGTGGGAGTCACATTTGTTTATCCAGGGGGTGTGCAGGATTTGTCTGTTCATGCAGGAGATGTGTCTGTTCGTACAGTATGTGTGTCTGTTCGAGCAGTAGGTGTGCCTGTTCAAAAGAAGTCAAAGAGATAAAGTCCCAATCAAGATTCAAGTCAAAAGGAGAGTCTAGATACAGACTGAAAGTTCGAAATGAAGGCCTGAAGGCCGCAGCAGCAGTGACCCCTGAGGATAAGGGTTTGGGACACACTCCACAGAGGCTAGGACTGGGAAAGGTCCCAAGACAGATTGAATTCAGACCTCGCAAGGGGAGGCCAACACTATAAAGAACGAGGCAGCCTCCCCACAAGGCAGATTCCCCATGGGCATTGATGCGTGAAAGTGTTGAGGCACTTGTGCGCTGTAGTACAGGGAGGAGCGCTGGCTGAAAGAGAGTTGCGCCAGAATGAAGGGAAGTTGGGCGCTGGCTGCAGGAGAAGCCAATAGCAGTAGGAGGATTTGTAGTGGGATATCAGTGAGTTGCATTCAGAGTAGATTCTCGTAGACGGAGTGTGCATGCATGGTGAGACAAGGGAACCAGGACAAAGATCTTGAGAGAGAAGAAGGAGAGAGAGAAGACAGGTTATGACGTTGGATATGGTGGTATGGTGGATACTTACCTATTGGCGCCATAATTGTGACCTGGGGCAGACGCTGGCTGAGCCAGGCCTTGTGTATGATTGAACGAGAGAAAGACTTGTATTCTGTGGGCGCTGAACTCTTGAGCTCGAGATAGTCTTGTATAATGCGATTTTTGATAATATAAGTTGCGCTATCTGGTTCTCATTTCATCTCGACTTGGCTTTGTGTGAAGCTACTCAATCTGTGTGATGACATTTGTACATGCGAGATGATACACTCCAACAAGTTGTGAACAGTCAGGTTCCTTGCAATTTAGAAAAACTTGGGTAATTGTTGGCCTATTGCTAAGCTGCTGAATACTCAGAACCCATGGACTCCTTAGCAAAACCCTCTAAAATTCTCCAGAATTGTCTTATTCCCTGTCGAGCTCTCCCAGGCCTCATGCCCCTACCCTGCTAGGTTACAGGGCAACACGACTCACCCCAGCTCCGGCCAACGTCGTCTCGACAACAACCCCTGATTTTCCCTTAGAATGCCCGCCCCAAGGCATCCCCAGATCTCTCTACCAGGCCTCACGCTCCTGCTATCAACAAGTTACAGGGCAACCCCCAGCACCGGCCAACGTCGTTCTGGCATCGGAAAACCGCAGATCCATGAATATGACTACATCAAAGAAGCCAAAAGTGAGTTGTAAGTACCCAGAAACCTAAAGCATTTTCAAGACCACTCGAACAAATAATCCACCCTCATTCCTTCGACCCCCTACTCTTCTTCATCCCCCGACGAGCCAACCGCCTCCACCACATAGTTCGCGGGATGAGAACAGCAGCCGCACCCACACAATGCACACCTTCCTCAACTATTCCTCATCTCACGACGAGCCGACCTCCTCCACCCATAGTTCACAAGACGAGGAGTAGCAGAAATCAGGTGAACTCACCAATCCTTGCCCTTAATCAATAAGTGCAACACTATACTTCATCAGAAAACCATCAGAAAACATCCTCCCTCTTCCCTTCAACCCCCTACACCACTCTTCATCATCTTTCGACGAGCCGACCTCCTCCACCACATAGCTCGAAGATAAAAAAAAAACAGTAGACAACAACCTAACCGAATCCCATAATGGTTGGAAACAAACTTCAACTATTCATCTTCCTTCGACGAGCCGACCTCCTCCACCACATAGTTCGAAGAAGAAGAATAGAAGTAGTCCCAAAATAACCTTTGAGTGGGTTTAACGAGCCAGCAACAATCATTCTCCCTCTTCCCTCCAACCCCCGACGAGCCGACCTCCTTCACCACATAATTCGCGGGATGAGAACAATAGCCACAACCACACAACGGACACCTTCCTCAACACATTCCTCCTCTCACGACGAGCCGACCTCCTCCACCCATAGTTCGCAAGAGGAGGAAAGGCAGAAATCAGGTGAACGCCCTCACCTTAATAAGCGCAACACCAACCCCACTTACCTCTTACCTCTTTTTCTTTTTTAAACAAAAACATATGCACAATTCAAAAAATGACTCAGACACCCCAAATCAATCCCCTATACCTCACTCCGACAAGACTATGCAGCTGAGCCACCATCTCCGCTGCTTATGTACCTATTCCCATCCTACCAGCTACCCCCTTTACTAGTAGGACGCGTGATATCCCACCTTCTCCTTCTCCCCCTCACCTCGATCTTTTGAAAAAAACATCTTAGCAATACGGAAAACATAGGAATAGACCGCATAGGTCCTACAAATGCTCCAAGACCCTCAAAATCCCTAACAAACCCTTCCAAAGCTCTCCAACATTGTTTTACTCACTGCCGAGCTCTTCCAGGCCTCACACCCCCACATCCTGGTGGGTTACAGGGCAACACAACTCACCCCAGCTTCGACCAGCGTCGTCCCAGCAGTAACCTTTGGTTGTCCCGTGGAATGCCCCCACAAAGCATCCCCAAATCTCTCTACTAGGCATTGCCCCCCCAAAGCATCCCCAGATCTCTCTACCAGGCCTCACGCTCCTACAACACCCCAACATCGGCCAGCGTCGTTCTGGCATCGAACAATTGCAAGTCACTAAGTATAACAACATCAAAGCCACCTAAGCAGAGTTAGGAATCCCAGAGTCCTAAAAAAGTTTCTTAAGACCACCAGACGGCCATCTACGCATGTTTTTTTGAGAAAATGAGAAATTTATGGAAAACATCCTCGTAGTACTAGGGCCATTACCCGACTTCGGTTGAGAAAGACAACTGTGTACGAGAGCAGTAAAAAAAATCCTCTAATCTTCAAGGCTCGGATCAAGGCTCGGATCAAAGGAGCATTTAGAACGAAAGACCCTCCTACTTTAGAGCCTTTCGGCAACCCAACCCTACCTGCCTCACCCTTATATCCCGATGCCCAATCTCTACCCGGCCTCATGCCCCCATATGCTAGGTTACGGGGTGGCATGACCCACCCCATAAAAAAACCCACTTGTTGGGCCACAGGGCAAAGCGACCTGCCTCGGCTCTAACCAGCGTCGGCTAGGCACCAGCTCACGAAAGGACACTAGAGTGCCCTTCCACCCTCGACAACTCCCCAGATCTCTCTACCAGGTCTCATGCCCTCATACGGCTTGAGTTACAGGGCAGCGCAACCAACCCCCAACACCGACCAGCGTCGTTTTGGCCTCGTTTATTCGCAAACTATCGGGACTCGGGACTAAGGCAAATATCAGTCAAACTACCGGTCAGCACCATGGATGTAGATCACCTCATTCATCATGCAAATATCCTCCAACAGAACCTTCTCAACCCTACTCTGACAAGTCTTACTATGGTGAAGCCACCATCTTCACCGCTGTTGTACCCTATTCAACCCTACAGGCTAGCCCCTTCGCCTCACAACTCCACTGTCCCCTGCCTTCAACTCCAAAACCTTGGAGGAATTTTTCAATTAAGAAAACAGAAATCAAATGGTAATCGTTATGTTCAGCGCCTGCTATTCCCACAGGAAGAAGGGAAACCCCATGGGGAGTCCTACGCCTATTAAGGTCTCAGTTACATGCAAGAAACAAACATCATCATGTAAGAATTACAAATTTGAGCAAACTCACGGTTATAGAAGGTAAATCACAAATATCCATCTACGGGATCAGAGTAAGAATTCCAAGTTTGAGCAAGATCACGGGATTTCAAATTTGAGAAAATCAGGTGTAAGAATTTTAAAGACTTTTTAATGAGACTGCGAACGAAGTTTGGAACAGATCGCGAGATTTCAAATTTGAGAAAGTCAAGTATAAGAAATTTTAATTAGACATGCAAACGAAGTTTGGAACTAGTTTGAACCACGATTAGGAATTAGGACCTTGATATTAGAATCAAATTTATGAAAATCAGTATGTAGAAGTTCAAACAAGAAATTCGAAGTTTTGGAATATCAATCGCAACGACTTCAATCACAGCAACAGTACGGGATCAATTGTATACATCATTTGTAGGCCTAGTGAATAAGGTCACCTCTGAGGGCAAAAAAACATATGACCAAAACGTACTAAGTTTCAGGACGAACTTAGAAAGACTTCCAACCAGGCAACCCCTCACTGTGCCCTAACGACATCAACATGATGCCCCATCCAGCACACCCCTTCCCCCTCAAAACCTCACCTCCCCCTTCATCGGCTCTCCTTCTTTGGATCCTCGCAACACGACCTAATGCTGGCTAAACTTCACCATAACTATGAAAGGTCGAACGATGAAGATCCTCGGACCGCAACAGAACTCACCTTCTCCAGTAGATCATGCGCGTTGTGAGACTAAACTATTGAGCCCGCCAATAGTCGCTCACAGGTAGTCTCGAGAGTATCAGGGACGCGCAAACTATGCCACCTGTCGCAGAGCACGTAGATACATCAACCCAATATGAGGGAATCGCCTAAGTCAGATCCACCCCAATCCGTCGCATGGGCCCTTGAAACGCTTTTCCACAAACATTGAGCCGAGCAGTTGAAGAGAAGATGGCCCCTACGAACAACGCGAGCACTCCAACCCCTCCAATAAAATGCATGCCACGTCTCATCTTCATCACCACCCACCATAGCCCTGTCGCTTCTCCCACCGCCGTGCTCAATTCACTCCCGCCGCCTAGCCAGGCACCATGCAGACGCGTCGCTTCGAGCGGGGCATGTTTGGTCGGGTCGGGCGCCAGACTTGTAACAACCAATTCTGAGGATCAAAAAGTTCCACAATTAGCTCGACAACTGAAGACTAGCCCCTAGATAATTGACAACATAACTTGCGCCAGCATATCCTCTTGGCAACAGCCTTTGATTCCATCAAAATATTTCCCGGAGCTTTGTGACCCCTCAGCGGGGGTTCAATGATTTCTCTGTTCAATGACTCAATGATGATTCAGTGGTCTCTCTCTCTCTCTCTCTCTCTCTCTCTCTCTCTCTCTCTCTCTCTCTCTCTCTCTCTCTCTCTCTCTCTCTC
>BFEA01000259.1:1752762-1770731 GCA_003427395.1 Chara braunii | reverse complement strand
CACACACACACACACACACACACACACACACACACACACACACACACACACACACACACACACACATACACACACACGCACACGCACACAAAACATTCTCTCTCAGCACCAAGGAACTCTCCAATCCCGTCGCCTCCCCTGCTGCATACATGCTTTATCAACACTGTCGTCCTTGCCCTCCTGCTGACTGTCGTTCATGTCGTTGGAATCTTTGAAATTCTCTCTCCTGTCTTCGCTCCACTTCTTGTCCTTGTAAATTGTACCGCTCGGATCCCTTTCTTCATCCTCGGTCTTCTGATTCCAACAGTTCATATCACCATTGTCCTCGTCATCATCATCATCGTCGTCATCATCGTCATCGTCATCGTTATCGTCATCATCATCATCATCATCATCAACATCACCCTTTTGAGATGATTCCAATGATTCAATATCACCCTCATTATGACTATCCCCGGTCTTCTGAGTCCAAAGACTCAAACCACTATTATCCTCGTCGTCATCACTCCCATCATCATTAATATCATCATCATCCTCATTATTGTGATTGTGTCCCCCTTAACTGTGAGTATTATCCCATTCGTTCCTCAGACCACATCATTCACTCTCAATACCTTACCATCACCTTGTTGAGGCTGATGGCACTGCCCTATTACACAAACCCATCCTAGTTCACACCCACAGTGTAAGCACCGCACATTCAACTCCATCGGAATCCCTCCGCCGTTTTGTCAAAGTATCCTTAAGCAGCCAGAGCTCCCTGATGTTCCAAAGAATCGAAGCAACTCTACCCGTACGAACAGAACGATTCTATACGTAAGAGCAGAAACGGCTGTATCGACCGCATATACGATTGCCAAAAAAGGAAAGACAAAAGCTCAAAAACTCACACAACAAACAAGACAAAATGGGCTCTCTTTTCACGAGGGATCACAACTCACATACAACGGATCAGTATCATGCACGAAAAAAGAGAAAAAGTCTCTACCTACGACGAGACGAGGAAAGCCGCCAGATTGAAGGTACGAGAAAAATAGGAAAAAATAGAAAACAAAGAAAAATAAACCCTAGAAACTGGCCAAGCATCACGCTTTCATCCGACGGACACGAGCTGAGCGAATAGGGCATGACCTCCCTCCGCTGTACAAGGAAACCCAGCGTTCAACTATATGCCCTCCGCATTTGCCACCTGCCAAGTGGTGACGGGAAGTTCTCGTCCGCACCTTAACGCCCTTAAGTTCGTTTCCACCATCCGCTCTAGGCCACTTCGCTCCGCAACAGAGCCATACCGCCTCCAGTTCCTTGACCCTTCAGCGCCTCTGGAGTGCTGCAGGCACCTTCAAGGAAAGCATGACTCTCCCATATATGACAATCCAACCCTTGGCCAGGCTGTCTTCTTGCAAGCCAATTAAGTGTGTTCCATAAGAAGGTTGCCTTGTACGGCGATCTTCGGTTCAGAAAGGTCCAATACTTGCAACTTCATTAAGGATTCCTCTACCCCGGATACAGCTTTGCCCCTCCTTCCCCACTTCTAAGGACAAGTTCAGCCACCTTTGCTGAAGCTCACAACGAAGCTCGACAGCTCTGTGAAACGCCTTCCCCGTGCTGAGCGCTTTGGGTCATGGCGGCGAACTCTGCGTTCAGACAAACCCTAACGTTTAACGCCCGCGCGTCGCAGGACTAGAGCGCTACGGTGCCACCTCCCACTTCGTCCTCTCAGTGTGTCTCCCCCCCCCCACCTTTCGAGTCCATAAAATCTAGAGTTCCCGCCCACGCAAAGCGACAAGCTATCATGTCTTTTTTTTTTTTTTTTTTTTTTTTTTTTTTTTTTTTTTTTTTTTTTTTTTTTCCGCGTGATATCCCACCTTCTCCTTCTCCCACTCACCTCGATCTCTTGAGAAAACGTCTGAGCAATACGGAAAGGATGGGAATAGACTGCATAGGTCCTTCAAATGCTCCAAAACCCTCGAAATCCCTAACAAACCCTTCCAAAGCTCTCCAACACTGTTTTACTCCCTGCGGAGCTCTTCCAGGCCTCATGCCCCCACATCCTGCTGGGTTATAGGGCAACACAACTCACCCCAGCTCCGACCAGCGTCGTCCCAGCAGCAACCCTTGGTCGTCCCGTGGAATGCCCACCCCAAAGCATCCCCGGATCTCTCCACCAGGCCTCACGCTCCTGCATCAGCAGATTACAGGGCAACACCCCAGCACGGGCCAGTGCCATTCTGGCATCGAACAGCCGCAGGTTACTGAGTATAACAACATCGAAGCCACCTAAGACAAAGTTGCTAGGAATCCCCAGAGTTCTAAAACATTCTTAAGACTACCCGGCTTCGGCTAAAAAAGATAAATGTGTACAAGAGCACTAAAAAATTCTTGTAGCCTCCGAAGCTCGGATCAAAGGAGCATTCAGAACGAAGGAACCTCTTACTTTAGAGCCTTTCGGCAACCCAACCCTACCTGCCTCACCCCTATATCCCGATGCCCAATCTCTACCCGGCCTCATGCCCCCATATGCTAGGTTACGGGGTGGCACGACCCACCCCAGAAACCCCCCCACCTACTAGGCCACAGGACAAAGCGACCTGCCCCGGCTCCGTCCAGCATCGGCTAGGCACCAGCTCACGAAAAGACACTAGAGTGCCTTCCACCCTCAACAACTCCCCAGATCTCTCCACCAGGTCTCATGCCCTCATACCGCTTGAGTTACAGGGCAGCGCAACCAAACCCCAACACCGACCGGCGTCGTTCTGGCCTCGTCTATTCGCAAACCCTCGGAACTGGACTAAGGCAAATACCAATCAAGCTACCAGCCAGCACCATAGTTGTAGACCCCATCATTCATCTTGCAAATATCCCCCAACAGAACCTTCTCAACCCTACTCCGACAATTCTTACTACGGTGAAGCCACCATCTTCCCGCTGCTGTACCCTATTCAACCCTACTGGCTAGCCCCTTCGCCTCAGAGTGCGTCATCTCCCACCATCACAGCTCCACTACCCCCTGCCTTCAACTCCAAAGACCTTGGAGGAATTTTTCAATTAGGAAAACAGAAATCAGAAATCAAAACGTGGTCATTATGTTCAGGGCCTGCTATTCCCACGGGAAGAAGGGAAACCCCATGGAAAGTCCAGCGCCTCTTAAGGTCTCAGTTACATGTACAGGGGTCACAAGCACCAAAGGGATTACTCCTCTACCCCAAAGACAACCCCTATCTGTTCACTGCCTCCGCGGGAAGGCGCCCCGTCACCTCCCTGCCCGAGTTCAGAACAGGCCCCAGAATACCCTTCCTGCTCCCCCAGTCGCATACAGTACCCCCTAAAGTATGCCCCCATAGAGCCGAAGATCCTCCTGCCTTCCTGCTCCACCCCCTCCAAGCGGAACAGCCCACTCAACGCTCACCCTGCTCACATCAGCAGTGATCACCTGGAGCAGTAGGCCGTGGGTGTCCTGGAATATGAGACCACCTCCCATCCCATCCTCACGTCAATACTCCTGGCGCACCCCCTATCCTACTATCCTACCTCAGTGTGACCAGCACTCAGGATCATTACCCTACCAATGGGCAGGTATCTTGGACCGCACAGCGGTGATAGGCACCAGGGCTGATAGGTTGCCCAGCCCTGGTGGAAGCAGAATCGGACGAGCCTTGATGAAAGGGAACTTCAGACGCCAGGCCCAGACAATCTACTACAGGCCCCAAGAGACTCTGGGCCCCAAGGTTCAGACAGGGTAGCACCCATTGAAGCAGTCTTACCGTCCGGAACTCGGACTGGCCTGAGTGACTTATACCCCTACCCTTACCCCAGGGTCTAAGCTTTATATATAGTCACTAGACAGTTCTATTCGATATCAGTAGGAACTCCGGTGGCCCATACCTGTCCTTACTGCCGATACTAGACCCCACCAGTGACTAGATCCCCCCAGTCCGATAGTTGTGTAGTTCGCAATCTGTGTGTGTGTACCCGAAGGCTATGTATGCTCCGTGTATCTATGTATCCAGATATACGGAGCACTATTGTGTGTATGTACCCGGTAGGCCATGTATAATTCGCAAGCTATGTATATGCCCGAAGGCAGTGTGTGCTCTGTGAATCAATGTATCAAGATGTATAGGCAGATCATGTGTGTATATCGAAGAGAGAACGGGGCAAGCTGGACAGGGAACCCCCCCAAGGTCCGAACCAAGCTCGAACCCCTGACCTTGAAACATGTAATCGTACGACTTTACCATATGAACGACTGGTGGAAATGGCACGAACGTGTGATATGCCATACTGGGGAGATCAACAGAACACCCAAGACTAGCACCCCCAAGCAATCCCATGTGCAACCCAAAACCGACATACAACACCATGAACAACCCTTGGGTGGTGCGCAGGCAGTGTCTGTAATAGCTTAGCTGCGTCATCCCAAGGGGGTGTGTGTCCAGCTGTGCGTCTTTCTAATGCCCTGCCGGTGTCCATGCGCAAGGTTACGGATTTGAACGTGCAACCTCATACCACAATGCGCATTTCCAACCGGTGCTCTAGCCACTGAGCTACATCAACTGGACATCTCCTGCTCCTTCCTGTGTCTGATAACTGTGAGGCATGGTATCTGTTTTTCCGTCTCTTTTTCTCTTCCCTTTTTCTAATAGGTACAGCACCGGGACTTCCCAGGAGGTCACCCATCCCAGTCCCATTCTGGCTCAATGTCGCTTGGCTTGACCATTTCTTTATTTATGCATATCATCCTTGTGCAGGGGCCATGCCAGTCGTCTCTGTATCTGTCGAATTTTAATGGATGTCCCAAAGGGCATGCTATCTGTTTCACCTCTCAACAACGGCTACAAAATAAAAGCAGCAACTACAACACAACTATACTGGCCTCAATATACGTTTCTTCCAACTTCAGACGTTTTCTAGGAGCTTTTTTTTTTGTTTTGTTTTTTGAAGAAACAAATTTTATTATCAGGGGCCCAGTGCCCAAGGCGAAGTCCATGAATCGGAGGGAGAACAGGAACGGGGTGCTTGGCCTTGGCCTCAAACCCTCGGGCTGAGCTGCTCCAACACCTCGACCAAGGTGACCATCACCATGCCCATGATCCAGAGAACTTAAATGACATCCTCCCAATAGCCACATCTATACGACCTCCGGGGGGGGGCTAGAAGCCCAGCGACATTGATGGCACCCCCGCTCGAAGGGAAGGGTTATCGCGGACTTGCTTGTTCCAGTCTAAGCAATTAACGCACCGACGTCAACTCTAATCCGATCCATCAATGTGGGCAAATAAATGAAAACAGCATCCCATGTTTGGTCATTATGCTGCCTCCAAAGATTCTACAAAACGACTGCCCTAACGGACTCATATACATATAGGCGATGGCTTGGGAGCTGAAGAACCGCTGTTCCCAACCAGACCACGTCATTGGCCCAGAGGGGGCCCCACTCTGGTGGGGCAGCAATTGAAGCGTTCTCCAGAGTTAGCAAACGGGGACTACAGACGAGTAAGTAACAAACAGTTTGTTGCAGATACTCTATGCATACTGCGACAGGCACATGTGACAGAAAGGAGAGTCTTTGCGCAACCTGTGGTCCCAACCATAGCCGCAGTAGGGGGAGAGCTCGATGAACGGTGAGCCAAAGCAAACCAGCGTGTTTAACCACCAGCAGTTTCCTTAAGTTTTCCCAAGGAGATTTCTGGATGCGTCTAACGAGATCCTTGGCATTGCTGTAGAGCCGGATCTGGCATCCTGTAGAGGATTGAAGAGGCAGACCCTCTCTGAATATACCCACACGCTGCTTAGTGCGCCCCCCCAACTCCCCTGGGGTAGTCAATGCTGACAGCCCAAGATTATACTTTGTTCAATTGGGAAATGGGAGATTGGTCTATCCCTGGTGGGGGATCACGGGGGGGTGACTTTGCATGGGTGGGACTTTCCGGCGCACTTCAAAAACATAAGGGAAAGGGATGTGGCCTTCACAAACCTGATGTCAGCCTTCATCCCTAAACACTACGCACCGGGGGCTAGGGCAGGAATGAGGTTTGAAAATTGTGATCAACAGAGGGCGTCAAACGACCTGTATTTACTATTTGAACCTAACAAAACCGCTGATCTGAGATGGTTCAACCACAACGCACTTCTTGCCCTGCAATGTGCAAAGGTAAAAGCCAGTCCCTGTGGTCCGACGATGATGTGTGTGTGTGTCTGAGTGCGATCATGCGGAAGAAGGTCCTGAACCTGGACAGATGGGATGTCTGACAATGGCACCCCCTCTGAGTAAGTGTTGTCTATGGCCGACCTGGAAACTTTGTACTGTAGGAACCCGGCCTGGCAACAATGTGTCAAGACGACAGACCTCGATCTCCGCTCTATAAATGTGAATGGCCTGGCGACATGTACCCCGGAGAAGTGCCAGGCCTTATGGGATCAACTCAGAGGTATTGGAGGGAGGCGGTGGCCGGATGTGATCTGCGTCCAGGAAACCCATCTACAAGACCATCCGGAATACAATCGGGCCCACAGGAAAGTTTGGCCTCACTCCGCTATACGGGCCCACGCCCCCAAACCCGGGTCGGCAGGAGTAGCGATTTGGATCCCTCCTGATTCTAGATTCCAGATTCCAGATGGTCCATTGGGTGGTAGATGAGGAAGAAGGGCGGTGGGTATTAGTACTGGGGATGCTGGAGTTAGAACTCCTTTGCATCCTATGCATCTATGCCCCTAATACAGTAAGTGAGAGGAGAATCTTTTTTGGCAATCTAGGTGCATAAGTGCCCAATGGCATCCCGTTGGTCATTGCGGGAGATTTTAATGCCGCCCCCAAGAGGGGATGAGACAGATGGAATCTCCAAGGGCTCCCCACCGTCCCCCCCGCCGAGGACGAACAAATGATCGCAGACCTCTGTGAATCCCTCGCACTCTTCAACACCTCCCGTCGCCTACACCCTGAGGACTGGACCGTCACATGTGTAAGAGATTATGACCCAGCCCGACTATCCAAGTCTCGAATCGACCTTATTCTGCTCTCGAATGACCTCGAAGGCGCCCTGCGATGGTCTTCTATTCTCCCGCGCAGCCCGCATCCAGGATTGGACCATAAGACATGCGGATTAATACTAACAATGAGAAAGAGGCCGGATCAAGGACCCGTTTTTTACAAGCTTAACACTTCGCTCCTGAAAGACCAAGAATTTTGTGATATGATCCGACACGAGTGGCAGTATTGGCGCTTGCAGAAAACTCGGTTTCATTCAGCCATCACCTGGTTCAACAATGGTTTGCTTTTTCTAGCACGAAAATGTAAAGAACTCTCCAACGTTAAGGCGACACTAACGCAACTACATGAGTTCACCACTCATAAAGAATTACTAAGCCTGGAAGATCAACCAGAATCAGATCTTTCCACAACGCACATCCAATAAGTTAAGGACCAGCTGCTTCTATATGCCCAACACAGGTGGCAAGGTATCCGGATACGAGGGAAATTATCTAAGTTTATTCAGGAAGCCTCAATGGATACTCATTTTTTTAGTATGGCTACAGCCCACACGAGGCGGATTATAATCGAGGCGCTTTTTGACCCTGACAGTGGAGATGAGATCATCGCAACTAACACAGCCCACTGCGAGCTTATCAATAGAAACTTTTTATAGCAATTATACACATCCCAAATTCCCTCCCCACGTGAGGACGCATGGGCAAGCGAGGTGGAGGGTTTCTTGTCCCCCATGGACAAACACCTCTCTCCCCAACAGCGAGACCACCTGGAACGGCCTCTATCTAAGGATGAAGTGTGGGCAGCACTTCTCCAGATGAGGGAGGAGAAGACACCGGGCATTGATGGATTCACCAAGGAATTTTGGGAAGCGATGTGGTCGGATCTAGGCTCAGACCTGTGGAAGTTCTATCAACAGGTTTGGGCGGAGGGGTAGAGATGGGAGAGGTGGTGGGGGAGGGCATATTGTCGTTATTCTACAAAAAAGGGGACAAAATGAACATTAGGAATTATAGACCCATTACTCTCCTCACAGTAGTATATAAAATGCTTTCTAAAGCCTTGGCTATTCGTATGGCGGATGTCCTAGAGGATGTAATTTATCCGGCCCAATCAGGATTCATGGCTGGCAGGAATATTCAGGAAAATGTTTTGTTGGTAAATGAGGTAGTATGTCTCGCTCGGCGATGCCAGGCAAACACGACCATCGTTTTCATTGATTTTGAGAAAGCCTACGACCGTGTAGATTGGGAGTTCCTGGACAAATGTTTAGACAAGATGAACTTTGGTCCGATCTTTCGACGTTGGGTCAAAATTCTGCATAAAAACGCTACCACGTGCGTTCAGGTTAATGGATCGATGGTACCCCGCTTTATGCTTCAACGGTCGGGCAGGCAAGGAGATCCCATTGCCCCGTTCCTTTTTTTTGTCATAATGGAGGCACTATCGGCTAACCTGAGACACAACAAAGACCTCATCGGAATCAAGATTACAGATATCCCTGAAGAAGCAGTACCCATCTGCTCTTTGTTTGCCGACGACCTCACCATCCTGGTTGAGGCAACATCACAAAACATGGTCGAGATCCAAGCCCTGATGCACCGCATTTGTAGAATTTCTGACATGACTGTGAACTGGGGACAGAAGACTGTTGGCTGGTGGATGCACCACCAAGGGGGAAGACCCCTTGAGGACCTGCGAATTAAGTGGCTCCCTCATGATTGCCCTCTCAGGGTTTTAGGAGCCTCGATTACGGCCAGAGGTAAGCTAGATACTAACGATGAATGGCTAGGAAGGCCGACCCAAGCTAAACTGGCTAGTTGGAACCATAAGCACACTTCAATTTTCGGGCGGGCCCTGGTCATAAACAACGTCGTCCTAGCCACCCTCTGGTATAAGGCTATCTTGTGGCCCATGAGTAAAGGCGGGCTCAGGGCCCTCAAGCATCAGCTGGCAGCCTTTCTTTGGAGAGGGGATTGTGACAATTCCCACACCATTAGCCGGGTTGCGTGGGAATCGGTTATCCAGCCTAAGGCTGGTGGTGGTCTCAAAATTGTGGACCCTTCCACACAGTTTCAGGCACTTAGCAATCATTGGATTCAGCATATCGTCTTTGCTTCCTCTTCTCCCTGGGTCCCCCTAGCCTTGGCACAGATCGCTGCCTTGGCACTAGAGGCCCCTCCCGAGATCAACCCCTTGGTGTGGTTGGAGGACAGGTATTGGAGGATACCAAGGAAATATAGGAATGGTGACGTGGCATATGAACACTGGATACGTCTCCTCCGTACATGGAGGAAACTCCCAATCCCAGACCGTGCAATGCCAAGAAGGTGGGAGGAAGTATTTAGGCAACCCCTGTTCGGCAACAGGTTAATTACAGACTCCCTAGGTCAAGTAAGATGTTGCTCGGACTCCCCGTGGAAGGGTTGGGTGAAGTACGACATTAGGAAAGTGGGGGACCTTTGTGATAAAGACTCAGGGGAGTGGAAAAAAAGCAATAGAATGCGCGGATGCCTGAGGTACTACCACTTCACGGAGTCAACGCTAGATAGTTTGATTGAGAGTTTTCCGCTCCAGTGTATGTCATACTTAAGAAAGGCCCCCCGTCGAGGAGGGGGACTAGGTCGGTCTACCAGGTCATGGCATTCAGGTAGGCAGGGTATACTTAGTCGATCACGTATAAGTGTTAATTGAGCTCTTTTCCCCCTCCAAGAACGGCCAGCTACTGGGGAGCCGACTCCCGTTCATCTGGAAGGAGAAAAAGGAGGTCTATTGCATTAGAGTGTTAGAAGAGGCAAATGGATGGAGAGCCTATCGACCAATGACCCCGATTGAAGACCTCCCCTTTGACCCCGAGGAGTGGACTTGGACGCGGAAAGGTCCACAAGTATTGGGAAGGAAAGGGAGGACGGTATCAGTAATGTTAGCTAACTTAAAGACTAAGTTATCGCATGTTCAGGCCTAGACGTGGGCTTAGAGACGTGGTAGAGGATAGGTGGCATCGTCACCTCAATATTGATAAAGGCCTACTCAAGCCTATCTAGTGGTTTAAGGAATATTGGAAAAGGACCGCCAAAATTTCGGCCCTACAGTGGCAAATTGCCCACCGGTGCCTACCTACCAACGACTGGCTGATCGAACATACACGATTGGAACAACAAGGGAAGGCGTTACCCTGGTGCCGAGGGTGCCTCTCGAATTTCCCTGCTAAAAAAAGGGCTGAGACAGTGGAACACATCTTCTTGCAGTGCCCGGCTGCCGTACTTCTATGGCGATGGTGGGGCAGAATCTGGCAGCACATTGTTCCAGATTCCCCCTGGCCTTGGGACTGGTGGACCATATTATTGGGCCACTTCCCCCTGTCTCAGGGAAACATGTTTCTGAGGAATATGTTTGCCTTGGGTAGGCGTTCCATCCTGTGGGTGATATAGTGGAGAAGATGCATTCTGGAATTGGAAGGGGCCAGGGTGGAAGAGGGGGAATCTATGGAGCAATTGCGCCTACTGGTGCAGTGCGAGATTTCTGCACAATGGCAGAGTACGAAGGACAATCTAAACCTGGCGCATACTAAAGTAGATATTGATAGGATCATCTCCCGTTTTTGTGAGGGCTGGCTTGGGGGAAAAAGGGAGGGATGGTTGGCAAAGGTGTGCTGGTGGGGCGACATGACTCCGCAGGAGGAGTGGGGGGCCAACTTAAAAAGTGATTATTCACTGCACTTTCATGATTGGACAAAAGTGGACCCGGGAGTTCCATTACGACCTGCTCAGGAGTTTGCTGATCCCTTTCCCCCCCATCCATGGGCCCTGGAGGTGCGCCCTGGGGATGATGCATGAGTTGATTAATCTCATATAATTCTAGGCACAATCTATGCTCAGTAGGTCAGGACGCGGTTTTGTGCCGCTTCCATTAATATCTGGGCCTGACCATCTGTTTTTTATCCTTTGGGACGCTGAGCCCGTTTCTCACCATAAAATGTTCAGTACATTCTCTGGAAAGAGTCTAATGTTCAGTAAAAGACACAATAGGCGCCATAAGGATAGTAGGTGGAGGGCAGGGGTTAAGGGATGGAGGGAGACTCCACTGGCCCCCCCCGGTGTTTCTCCCCCCAATACCCGACCCTGCTGCAGGTTAGGTATGGAAGAGTAGATCGGATATGGGACGCTGGACCCGGTTTCCAGCACAATGGCGTCACTTTCAATGTTGTACTGTTTTGTAAAAGATGTATTTAAGGGACGCTGGACCCAGTTTCCAGCAGGTGTTGCTCCCCACCACTAGATGGAGCTTCCCGCCAGGCAAAGCCTCAATCCCGGTGGTTCTCGTACCACCACCAGGATAGAGGCCTTGCACAAGGGACCCATTTTCCAGTAGGACGCCCAAGATTATACTTTGTTCATTGAGAATGTTTTTACAAATTGGAAGGCAAAACAAAAAAACAAAAATATGTTGGGCCCTGCAAAAAAAAAAAAAAAAGTTAAAAAAACTTTAAAAAGGGTACAGAGTCTAAAGACAAAGAAAAAATAGGGGGGGAAAGAGGAAAGGTCAAAGAAACAGGATGGTGTTTTGCCCCACCCTGGAGCAAGTCCTTTTCTTTTTTAGGTAGTAGCTGGGTATTTTACTATTTTTTTAATGCTCCGGATGGACTCACTGTCCTCTAGCCTGACAGAAAAAGGGCCCTTTCCTCCAACAAGGTAAACGGTGGCCCCGATAGGACCTTCCACTCCAGGAGAGGACCCCACGGAGGGCCCAGTGATGCAATTGTTATTATATGTGTTTACCTTCAAGGACGAGTGAAATGATGTTTGTAGGGGAGGGGACCTGAGGGGAGGCACAGGGATCGGTCCTGTTGGAATGGTCCCTGATGCTACCAGCTGTCCCCTGGCCAGTATTGCCCACCTGCAGGTCGGGAGCAGCCCCTGCATGTTTTCTCGTGAACACGGTTCTGGCGGCTACAGGTTTCCCCGTAGGCCTACAATTAGGAGTAGTGGTAGGTAGGTGGTGTTAGGTGAAATTGAGAGAAGAAATATGTTTTAAAAAGCAGTTTCATGAGAAGATGTCCTGTCAGCCAAGCCTGTGATCCTATACGTCAAGGCTCAATCTATTGTGTAGTTGTGGACTTCTTGGGTTGGACATCAGGCCGACCCTCGATCATCCCGATCCTTACATCAAGTTGACTGCCGTGATGACCCCAGCAGAGGGTTGCTCGAAGCCTCACCCTGGAGCAAGTCCTTTTCTTTTTTAGGTAGTAGCTGGGTATTTTACTATTTTTTTAATGCTCCGGATGGACTCACTGTCCTCTAGCCTGACGGAAAAAGGGCCCTTTCCTCCAACAAGGTAAACGGTGGCCCCGATAGGACCTTCCACTCCAGGAGAGGACTCCACGGAGGGCCCAGTGATGCAATTGTTATTATATTTGTGTTTACCTTCAAGGAGGAGTGAAATGATGTTTGTAGGGGAGGGGACCTGAGGTGAGGCACAGGGATTGGTCCTGTTGGCATGGTCCCTGATGCTACCAGCTGTCCCCTAGCCGGTATCGCCCACCTGCAGGTCGGGAGCAGCCCCTGCATGTTTTCTCGTGAACACGGTTCTGGCGGCTACAGGTTTCCCCGCATGCCTACAATTAGGAGTAGTGGTAGGTAGGTAGTGTTAGGTGAAATTGAGAGAAGAAATATGTTTTAAAAAGCAGTTTCATGAGAAGATGTCTCGTCAGCCAAGCCTGTGATCCTATACTTCAAGGCTCAATCTATTGTGTAGTTGTGGACTTCTTGGGTTGGACATCAGGCCGACCCTCGATCATCCCGATCGTTACATCAAGTTGACTGCCGTGATGACCCCAGCAGAGTGTTGCTCGAAGCCTCACCCTGGAGCAAGTCCTTTTCTTTTTTAGGTAGTAGCTGGGTATTTTACTATTCTTTCAATGCTCCGGATGGACGCACTGTCCTCTAGCCTGACAGAAAAAGGGCCCTTTCCTCCAACAAGGTAAACGGTGGCCCCGATAGGACCTTCCACTGTAGGAGAGGACCCCACGGAGGGCCCAGTGATGCAATTGTTATTATATTTGTGTTTACCTTCAAGGAAGAGAGAAATGATGTTTGTATGGGAGGGGACCTAAGGGGAGGCACGGGGATTGGTCCTGTTGGAATGGTCCCTGATGCTATAGGCTGTTCCCTAGCCAGTATCGCCCACCTGCAGGTCGGGAGCAGCCCCTGCATGTTTTCTCGTGGACTCGGTTCTGGCGGCTACGGGGTTCCCAGTATGCCGACAACTAGGAGTAGTGGTAGGTAGGTAGTGTTAGGTGAAATTGAGAGAAGAAATATGTTTTAAAAAGCAGTTTCGTGAGAAGATGTCCTGTTAGCCAAGCCTGTGATCCTATACTTCAAGGCTCAAGCTATTGTGTAGTTGTGGACTCCTTGGGTTGGACATCAGGCCGACCCTTGATCATCCTGATCCTTACATCAAGTTGACTGCCGTGATGACCCCAGCAGAGGGTTGCTCGAAGCCTCAAACGAGATTCCCCCCCCCCCCCTCCCTCTTCTCCTTGGGGTGAGAGATGCAGGCCCTGTGTTTGAGGTAATTTTGGCATAGGGGGGTGTAAAGGCGAGCAGTAAGAATTTTGTTTGTATCTGAAAAAAAAAAGAGAAAAAAGCAACGGCTCCTTTTTATTGCTCGGGAGTATCACCTGCTGGAAACCTGGTCCAGCGTCCCTTGAATGAAATAACACCCACTGCTTTTGTGTGTACCTTAAGTTCATAAAGAAATCCAAACGAATGCGCCTTCCACGCCCCCTCTTCCTTACGCCCCCCCCCAAAAAAAACCCAACCCCCTACTCGTTTTTCAATCCTTGTGCCCGGAGGTGGAGCTGCCCTGTTCATGAACTCCTAAGCATTCGGTAATGCGAGTATTTTGATGCTGACAATTTCTGTTGATGTCGTTCTGGACAAATTTTCAGGGAGGATATTACGATGCTGGTGACAATATCAAATTCAACTTGCCTATGAGCTTTACAATGTCCATGCTGGCATGGGGTGTGTTGGAGTTCGGCAACCCTACCACCGGGGGCTACTTCGGTGATGAATACGAGAACGCGCTCCTTGCCATCAAATGGGGAGCGGACTACCTGCTGAAATGTTGGGATGCGAACCGCCAAGTCCTTTATGTCGGGGTAAGGACAGTGCTTCAATTTTTATGCCTGAGTTGTCTCTTTTTTTTTTGTTTTTTGTTTTTTAAAATTGCCCTTTTTCCAGGCCTCTATCCCGGTGGTGGTGAGAGAACCACCGGAATTGGGGCTCTCTGTGTTTCGGGCTGCTCCATCTATTGGTGGGGAGTGGCACCTGCTGGAAATCGGGTCCAGCGTGCCATTAGATACAACCTGTGATTACCAAGAGTTTCTGTGTTGGTCCTTGGGGCCATGGTCACTTGTAGTCCTACTCTAGTCTAGAGCTCCGTCTTTCCTGCGGGCCCACAATAATATACTTCCTAGTCTCAGAGCTCCTGCTTTTTTTTCTGGTCCCGCCCAGTCCCTTGAAAGCCTGCTGTTCCTTACCCTCCTATATTCCCCTGTGGGTCATGTGAGCAGACTTCCATCCAGGCTTGCAGAGCCTGAGGTGTATCTCTTGCCATGTTGCGTGTTGTGTCCTTATTGCTGTCTTTCTTCCTTCGGTTTTGTAGACCTGTACAATGCACTTGTGGTGTTGTAATTGTGTAGATTGTGCTTGATTGCCATGCAATGTTTATCAGTTGTGTTTTTTGTCCCAGCCATAGTCCATGAAGAAACCTTAGGGAGTCCCGCACGGCACACGAAACGAAAAAACGAAAATGAAACAGGTTTATCTCCCGGAAGAAAGTGGACAGGTTCACCCATTTGCTATAAATAGTAAGGAATGTATATTCTGCCCCACATTTCGTGGGCAGATGCACTCGTTTTTTTTTCTTCGTTTCGTGTGCCGTGCAGCAAGGCCCTTAGAAAATTGAGCTCACTTTGACAGGGACAGCCGATGTGATATATAACCCTATTGAGACGGCAACACACTCTTTAGCATCTCCGTCTGGTTTCGTCCTCCTTGAGCCGCAGCAGATTGTAACAGAGATGGCCTGTTTGATGCGTCCTAGTGGAGGCAGCAGCACGGTCCACTGAACCATTCAGTCAGCGGCATCAAGAAGGGCTTGTTAACTCAACAGATTGAAACAGAGATGGCCTCGTTAACGTAAAGGCCAAGTGCAATGGATGGATTCTAGGGCAACCTCTGGCATATCCAGGAGGTATACTTCCTCCTCTGCTGGCATTGTATTTGGGCTGGGGGGGGTGGGGGGGGTGTAGTTCCCAGACCGTCTGGACAAGGAAGTGAGTGCACAGAAAGAAGCAAGGGACTGAAACTCCGATTCACCATCAGCTCCTTTATGATGGCTAAATCTATGCCCTACCTGCTGTCTCTTGGTGCTGTCTCTTGGTGGGGAAACGGAGATTCATGTGTCCGATATGCACATCTGCTATGCCTCTAAGGTAGTCTAAGCCTACCCAACTTCAGGTCCACAATGGACTTGGCAATGCGGGATATTCTTTCCCAGGCATAAGAATAATGCCTTGGTTTCCTGATTTGTGAATGCCACCCTTGCGCAGGTGCTATGTTAATATTCTCTGCATCATTCCAATCATAGTAGATGGGCCGAAAGGATGGAGCTTTAAAGTCCTGGTATCGTTCAAACGTCAGATCTACAAGTGAAAGGCTTTACGTTTCTGTCCTGGTGTCGACTTTCCGTTCTGTCCCTCAACATCGACCTCTTCTTGCAGTTACACCCCTTCCAATAGATGCCCCGAAAGGATGGAGCTTTAATGTCCTGGCATCGTTCAAACGTCAGATCTACCAGTGAAAGGCTTTACGTCTCTGTCCTGGTGTCGACGTTCGGTCCTGTCCCTCAACGTCGACCTCTTCTTGCAGTTACGCCCCTTTCAAGACTCCGATCTCAACGTTGGCATGGGGTTTAAAATAGCCATGGTCACACTGCTCTCTTACCCCGAATAGAAGTATGGTCATTTTGTCTGTATTTAGCCCAACTTTCAGTCCACATCCAATGGAAATGGCAGTGTGCTCTATTCTTACAAGTTACAAGGACATAGACTGCTGCAACCATGCATAGAACTCACAAAAATGCAGAAACCCCAAGGAACTTCAGACTGCTACGATTCTTGTCATTCAATGATGAAAGAAAAGAAAGTGCCTTTCCAACATTTGTTAGCAGAGTAACGTCGATTGGCCAGACAAAAAATTGGGACTTACAAAACTCGCAGGAGAGAAGACGCGATTGACACAGTGACAGTCTGACAGAGCTTCTTTTTTTTTTTTTTTTTAACTTCGATGATAAGCTGTTTTCCCTCCATTTCGTCTGTCCTCCTCCTCGTATCTTCTTCCTCCTTCCTCCCAATTCACTCAAACCAACTCTGTTCCGACCAGTACTAACAGGTTCTCTCTCCAAGACATATTGCCGAAATTAAAAGAAATTCGAAGGCAATTTGAAAGCAAAATAGAAAGGTGATTCCTAAATTAAGAGTTTACGATGAAATGGAAGCAAGAATTTATCGCAATCCGAATTAAGAGATTTTTTATTTTTTTTTCAAGGTCAAATCCGAGAATTGTGAACGTATTGCAAAACAAATAGAAATTTCAAGAGAATTTTCAGAATTTCGGAATTTTATGGAGAAAGACAACCGGAATTAATTTCAATTGAAAAAGAATTGAATTTGAGGAATTGCAAACATTATTGGACGAATTTCTGAAAAAGAAATTGAATTTTGAAGAATAAATAACAAAAGGAATTTGAGATAATAAAGAAATCTGGGTAACCTTTAAACAAAAACATCGGAATTAATTCCATTCACGAAAGAATATGCGTAGATCAGATGGGATTAGGTAGAAATTCCGCACGATCAGATGGGCGGCATTGCTGGATGAGCACAAGGAGAGAAAATATGCGTCACGCGGGGAAGGGAGGGAATTACTAAGAGGGAGAGAGATTGACAATAGCGCGCTCCCTGTCGGCCGGGAGCATTGAATGTCCTTCCTCCTAGTCAAGGAAGGTCTTGGTTGAACCCCTAAAGGGTCTTCTCGATCGTTCCCCCGGTGGAACGACGAGGTCGCTAGAGCAATCGCCGGTGATGATGATATTGCCGACGATGAGGATGTTGCCAATGATGATGATGATTGCAGTAATGATCCCGTGTGAATGATGACAGCGATGAGGCCAAGAAGGTTCCCTGATGGAGAGGCAAGGGGAATCTAGTCGAGCCAATCATGCACATCACTAATTAGGTGACGTGGCACCATCACCATCACTTGTATGCGCGCCAAGACGATATAAATTGTGTTGCAATGATAGGAAGAACCGCCATCGAAGGATCAAAAAGCAATGTCGCTATGAACGCTTGGTGGCGCAAGCCAGTTGTCCCTGTGGTAACTTTTCTGACACCTCTAGGTTCAAGTCCAGAAACGCTAAAGGATCAATAGGTCGCGCTCTCACAGTTTGTATTCATCCTGGAAATCAAAATCAAATGAGSTTTTGCCCTTTTGCTCCACATGAGATTTCTGTTCTCGTGGAGCTCATCTTAGGACACCTGCGTTATCTTCTAACAGATGTGCCTCTCCAGCCAAGTTCCCGTCATGCACATGCGCACGAGCGGGCAGCAGTCGGGAGAGGAGTGTGGGGCGATGGGGAGAGAGAACGCTCGGGGTAGGGGGTGGGGGCAGGTACCGATCAGTGAGGGAAGGGAGGCGGGCAAAGCGATCGGGCGCACGTGTGGCTCTGCGCTCGGGGAGCTGAGGTGGGTGATTGGGGAGGGATCGGGATCAAGCGGGATGAGGGACGGAAAGCGGGCCAAAGAAATGCAGGGGAGGGAGAGCGGGGGTGGGTGCTGGGGAAGTCGGAATCGGGGTCGGGGTGGGGGGGAAGATAGGGTCGGGATCGAGAGAGGGGGGGAGGAGGGGGAGCGGGG
>BFEA01000259.1:1722821-1739434 GCA_003427395.1 Chara braunii | reverse complement strand
CTCTCACACACACACACACACACACACACACACACACACACACACACACACACACACACATACACGGCCACCGTTGATCCCAGCAAAGCAACGCTCCGATAACGTATTTTGGTCCCCCGCGCCCCGTGCGACGGGCAAAAAAAAAAAACCGCAGGCCCATGCACCGCACCACACTGCACTCAGGCCCGCATCCGCCCACCACCAAATGCGGCCGCGCAGGCCCACAGCGGCTCAGTCCCGCCTCAGGGAACGACGGGTCGGCTTTCCCCTCGCCCCACTGCCTCAGAGCGGGCCCGCTCAGCGGCGCCCGGTTTCTGTTGGGCCCGTCACGCGAGATCCGCTTCTTCCTTTAGAGTATTAGATAGAGAAAAAAAAAAAAAAAAGAAGAAGAAGAAAGAAGATGCACCACATGGCTTTGCCACAGTGTTGGATCTCTTTTCCACTTTCTTTTTTCTCCATTTTTTCTGTTGTATGTGTGTGTCACACAGAGAGAGAGAGAGAGAGAGAGAGAGAGAGAGAGAGAGAGAGAGAGAGAGAGAGAGAGAGAGAGAGAAGTGGGGAGGGTGAAGGGGGTAGGACCAGAGGAAGGCCGAGGTGGAAGGGGGGTTACAGTCGCGAGATCATGCCACGTGGGAGAGAGAGAGAGAGGCAGAGAGTCTTATGTGAGGGAGAGCGTGGAGGAATGGGAGATAGAGAGGCCCAAGAGAGATTGCAACCCATGCATGCACAGAGAGAGAGAGAGAGAGAGAGAGAGAGAGAGAGATTGTATTGGGCAGTTGCCTACAGTATAGTCCTGGATAATTAATCGGAGTTGTGTGGGCATAGCTGCGCTGGCTTTGCTTGTATTATTCATTTTAAAATGCATAGGTCGACCCTGGGCGAGACACCCAGCCAGGTATCCCTGGGTAACGCAGCTTTTCCCCCTTCTTCTTTCTTTTCCCCCTCTTAACCCAGCCCTCCCCCTACCCCCTTTTTGTTCTTTTCCCCCCTAAGCCTTGGTTTATGGCTCATGTTGATGCTCTCATGATTTGCACTAAACTTCTTTATGTGACCTCATGTCTTTTGGGGGGTTGTCTTGCACCCAGGTTGGAGATGCCACCAGAGATCACCAGTGTTGGTTCCGTCCTGAGAATAGCTCTATTCCACGTCCCAGTTACTTCGTCAATGCAACTGCGCCAGGAGATGATGTTGCGGCAGCAACATCTGCGGCACTGACTGCTGCGTCACTTGTTTTCCGGGAGATTAATGCCACATATGCGGCTGAACTTCTGAAGGCAGGAAACGACCTATGCGAGTTTGCCATGACGCATAAGGTATATGATCGTGTATGTGTTGATTTCCCCATCATTTTTCAAATTTCAAGTCTTCGCACATTGTTGGCATCTTTGCACATTGTTGGCATCTTTAAACCACCGCAGTACACAACCTCGGCCTTGCTGAAACAGAACTCCTCGCCCGACGCGAATCGGCGGCCTTTGTCGCGTTTCAGCCTCTGAAAGCAGCCCGCGGCCAATGTATGGCGTGTACTGGTGGCTGAAACCATCACACAAAGGAAAAAAATGAGAGTTTGCATGCGCGTGAAACTCTCAGGGGCTCAAGGTTACAGGAAGGAAATGGCTTGTGCCACCAGTCAAAAAGGAAGGAAATCCGTTAAAATTGTAACGAAAAAGGAAGGAAATCGCGCTCATGCCTCTTGGCTTTTTTTGTTGGTGCGCAGCACGATTTCGGAGTGGTGAAAAAAAACAGCCTTGGACGTAGTGGTGGTTTAACGAAGACATTGTCGGGATCTGGACTTTTGGACGGGCATCTGAGCTGTCGAGATAGCGATATCCGGGTACCAGAGTCCAGATACCTTGTCCAGATAATTTTGGAGCATATACTATGTACTCTTTGAAATTAGAATACGATAGAATATATGATTTATTGCTGTTTTGCAAAAAATACGAAATTTGAAATTCATTCAAAAAGGTATGGTAAAATAATACGATGTGTACGATAACCGTACGACGATTGTACCACGAGCATCTGCTGTCAGAGGCTAGGCTACCAGATTGGCCCGGGGCCACTTGCCCCACGGGCCAAATAAAAATAAGAAAATATAAAAATAAAAATATTTTTTAAATTTATTTTCTATTTTAAATTTAGTAAAGAATTTCGATGTGACCCTGAGGCAAAAGTCGTTCAGTTCATTTTTCTGCATAACATATTTTGTTTGCGTTTTTTTCTTCTTTTCTTTTTCTTTTTTTTGCTAGGACCCTCCCTGGTCCTTGCACGACCCGGGCCGTCCGGGGAAATATTGTGACCCGGGCGGCCTGGCTGGTAGCCTAGGTCAGAGGGTAATTTCAAAACTCATAGCCAAATTGTAGCTCAACATAAAAAATTCTAAATATGTTATAACCTGCGTACGGATCCGGGCCGCCCGGCCGACCGGCGCCTGCCCGGGGGAGGTCCCGAGCGGCCCGGTTAGGGGCCGGGCCCCCCCAGCACACCTTGTTGGCGAGGGGTTTCCGACCCCGCATGGCGAGATTTCGCCTCCCCAGGGCCTACCGGGTCCCGACCACGTGAGGCCTGTTTTTTTTTTTTTGATTTGGGATGGCCCTCTGGCCGTCGATCATCCATGAGAGAGAGAGAGAGAGAGAGAGAGAGAGAGAGGTGTAAACTGGACACATGGAGGGACATTCTAATTCCTCAGGTGTGTGATGGAGTTTGATGGATGCTTTGTATAGCTGTGTATTGCATTGGTAATCATTTGCATCTTTGGATGGTCGAGATGATAATTGCATTTATATATATACATATATATATCGTCAAATATGTATATATATCTTGGATACACTGGTTCATGCAGGATATCTCACGTGGATGACCGGTCTGTTATTTTGAATCGCAGGGCCTCTACACCCTGTCTGT
Organism: Chara braunii; assembly: GCA_003427395.1. Classification (NCBI taxonomy): domain Eukaryota; kingdom Viridiplantae; phylum Streptophyta; class Charophyceae; order Charales; family Characeae; genus Chara; species Chara braunii. The sequence goes on along the minus strand of BFEA01000259.1, from coordinate 1,736,524 downwards.
GCCAGAAACTGCTAACTTTTACAAGATCCCGGACTCCGAAGATTATATTCTGTGGTGCAATGCCTGGTTGCTGCGCGCATATGCAGGTGCCCCAGAGCATCGACAATTTCTTCTGACCCTCTCAGCCGACTCTGCGAGCAATTGGGAGACTCTTGAGTGCAGCTGGGGTGATGTGAAATTTGGTAGGTTCCTTTCCCTTCCCTGATTTTGTTCTGAGACTCTGAGAGATGTTTGTAGACCTGCGACAGTCCAAAACTTGAAAAATGAACATTTCGAAAAAGAAAAGGATGTGGAGAATCGTATCAGGTACTTGCGAAGAATAATTCTGGAGTGAAAAAAGATGCTGTTGCGAAGAAAAAGGAAGAAGGAAACTGGTTTTGGCTCAACTTCGACCGTGGGCTTGCATTCATCGACTCCCTTGTCTATGAAAGAAAAATTGCAGAAAAATCAAAGGATTCATGATGTCTGGAAAATCATTATAAAAGATTGTGCATGGGAAACAGCTTCTTCTGTTTTGTTCTGAGGAAAAGAAAAGGGTTAGGCTGGTTAGCCCCTAACAGTAGGGCACAGTCCATCTGATGCCTTCCCCTAAGAAGAAGAACATAGCGCCTTAAAAAAGAAAAAGAAAAAAAAGAAAAAAAAAAGAAAAAAAAAAGAAGAAGAAGAAGAAGAAGAAGAAGAAGAACCCAGCGCCTAGCGGTTCTGGCTCAGTCAGGGTAAAAGTGAGATCTCTGCCGACTTCGCAAACCAAAGTTGCTGGCCTGAGTCATTGTGTGACTGGCCTGAGTTGTTGTGATTGGTGACTTGCTGCAGTTAGGTTGCTGCTAACACTTGCCGAGTTGAGTCATTGTGTGACTGGCCACCACCAACTGCAGTGAAATGATTGACACCAGCTGAGTCAATGAAGTATCGAACGGAGTTGATGCGCTAATCTGTTGTCATTGGCGGCTTATTATTGTTCTGGCCGTTCTTCTCGGTTTGACTGCGCAGCTGCACATGCTCTACTCGCCGTAGAGGCTAGCCGAAATAAGTACACGGGACTAGAGAGGTATTCTCAACTGGCCGAAAAGGTACTCTGCTACTACAACACTAATGCAACTCTGCAAACGAAAGGAGGATTTGTGTTCGTCCGCGAGTGGGCGCCTATCCAGTACGTTGCATCTGTGTCGTTGGTTGGGTTGATCTATGCGGACAACCTGCTGTCAAGTGCTGCGTCAAAAATGGAATGCAAGCTTAAAGCGCTGGACGTGATGGCCTTTGCCGACGGACAAGCAGCGTACGTTCTGGGTCACAACCCTTTGAATATGAGTTACATGATTGGCTTTGGGGACAATTATCCTAAGACAGCGCACCATCGAGCGTCATCTATTGCTGTCCCTGGCGCATGGAGACTATCCCCAACCGCGTACACCGATTGCAGCGAATCGCGAAATACCTTCTTGTTCAGCGGAATCGACAACCCGAATCTGCTGACCGGCGGAATTGTCGGTGGTCCGGATCGTTTCGATAAATTCAATGCAAGCCGCGAAAACCATCTGCAGAACGAGCCTGCACTTTATGTTGCCGGCGTCTACGTTCCTGTTTTTGCGAGGTTGAGACAAACCATGAGCAGCAGTTCGGCTACCGATCCAACTACCAATTCCACTAGCAATTCGACTAACCGAGTTTAGCCCCCCAGCATCTCGCCAACGTATTCTCGACCACACACACACTCTCAGAGTCTCAGCCCATTCCAACACTTCCTCTCCACGTGTGCGTACTCCGCGGGGCAATAAGATATCAAGCAATGGGGTGAGCGGCTGCCAGACCAAGGCCGAGGCCGTGAACTGACAGCTTCGAAAGACACGTGCATTGTTTGCCTCTCCTGGCCCGTGCATGTTTTGGCATGCGGTTGACGACTTCCAGTCGTGAAGCTTTTGCGGTGCAAGGCTTCTGAGAGAGGATAACGAGCCAGACAGACAAACAGAGGCACACAGAAGAGAGGCACAGACAATGGACAAGTAAAGAGGCAGACGAAGACGCTCAGCGGACATACACGCACACAAATAGAGAAGAGGAATGAAGGAAGAGAAACGCTTGCTTGCCTTTTTCTACTACAGACGCACACGGTCGGCTGTGATGATGGCGATCCACAGCCACTTGTGCCACAGCTGCATGCCATCGAGGTACCTGTTTATTTATTGCTTCATTTTTATTTTTAAATCGCCGCTACATCTGCACCTGACCCGCCAAGCCTAATGCCTGCCTGGTAGAGTTTTTTTTTTTAACGTGTTTTTAAACTTTTTTTAATATTTTTTCCCTTCTTTTTCTGGGAACTTTTATTTTTTTCTTTACGTCTTTTTCTAATGTCTTTTCCTTTTTCTCAGGCAAGTTTCAGGTTTGCTCGGAACATTTTTTTAATGTTTTTTCCTTTTTTAATGTCTTTTCCTCTTATTTTAATGTCTTTTCCCTTTTCTTTCCGGTTGCCATTGGGGTAGAGATGTGTAACACACTTAGATTCAGGGCATTGCTTTCAGTTTTCTAGCTGTTCTTTTTTTTTTCCATGGTGTAAAGAGAATAGAACTTGACGACTTCATGTGCTAGTCCGGACTCCTCGGGAGTGGCAGAATCGCAATAAATAAGGACCCCTGCAGTCCCGATCCAGGCCGAGTTCGAACATGTCGGTGCAGGGCGTGTCCACTACCATCCAGCGAGGACAGCATGACATTGCCATGTGAGAGGGTAGTCGTGAGGAATGCGGTGAGCAGTCGATCAGTACTTGGGAGAGTTATCGTCATCATTGCTGTAAACCCCGAAGCCAGTATTCAGTGAAAGCGATGGGCGCCGAGGCGTGCGCTAAGTGTTGCTTGTACGACTCAACATACCAGTACATACATCAGCCTGTTATATATTATGTGTGCGGCAGTGGGTAAAACAAGGGCCCTAGGGCTAAATTGGACCTACTACTACAGGATGGCTAAACTGGACCTACTACTACTGGATGGGTAAAACAAGCCCGGTGGGTCACAGCGGCTCGGTAGTTTGGAACCAGGTAAAAAGTGAGTATCGGATAACAATGAAGGCTTTGGCATTGAGGTCCTTTGACAATGGGAGTTGGTGCCGGTAGTTCCCGAGGAGGAAGGGCAGTATCCATGTGAGTGTGGGGCCACCCACTGTAGGTGCCGTGCTGAAAGCTCGCTTAATAACAGCGAAACACTGTCTCGACACAACGTGAACAGCGTTCCCTGCACGCGTCATAGAGATGAAGTATGGAACCATGGAGTGGCAATTCCAGCATGGCAAGCAGGGAGTCATAATAACTGATATACACACAGCAGGCCATCAGGTGGAAGCGGCAAAGCTGACAAGTTACAACTGGCCATCAGTTAAAAATTTTAAGGTTCTGCTTCAGTGGAGTCCCTGGAGCAATCAGACGGACCGTTCGCCGTTCGCATTGTGTTTGGTTTCCATCTCATTCTTCTTGACCGTTAAGTTTTAGTATTCAGCTACTGGTCGTGGCAATCAGCAGTTACGTTTCTTTGTCTATGCTGCTTTGTTGCGGTTGCAGTTTTGCATCCATCCATTATCATTGCTGCTAATCAGGCGGTGGTGGTGGTAGGGCTGTTGTACAGAGTAGTGCGTCACCAGGACAGGTGCTGTTGCTGTTGCTGTTCAAAGTTCTCATGTTTCAGCGCTTTCGTTGGACAAGATGGCGTCCAAAGGTCACTCATAAAAGTTGTCACAATGTCAAGGCAAGATCTGACGGGAGCAGTTTTTGCAGCATCTCTAGCAGACAAATCGTGGGTTGCTCAATTTTTTAACCCGGCGGCATCTACGGCAATCTGTGTTCTTTCCTGGACGACAAAAGACGCCTGCACATCAGCATATTGCTTTTATGATACACTGCCACTCCCATTCTTAGTAAGTCAGCTCTGCTAGGAACTCACAACTACATTACCCTCTCTCTCTCTCTCTCCTGCGTGCATGCTCTCTTTGGCATAAGTGCCTCATTGTTGATCATCAGGTAAGAACTCTCTCACCTCTCTCTCTCTCTCTCTCTCCTGCGTGCATGCTCTTTTTGGCATAAGTGCCTCATTGTTGTTGCTCTCTCTCTCTCCTGCGTGCATGCTCTCTTTGGCATAAGTGCCTCATTGTTGTTGATCTCTCTCTCTCTCTCTCTCTCTCTCTCTCTCTCTTGTGTGTGCATCATGCTCTCTTTTGCATGAGCGCCACGGTGTTGTTCAGGTACAAACAATAAAACCGAGGAGCCCAGGTCAGGCTTTGTTTGTTTAAATATTTTATGATTTATGAGCTGCTTGTGGATTTTAGGACCATACCTCGTTTTTTTTACCAGGTTGTGAAGAAATTTTCGAGTTGAGACTTGTGGCTGCAATCGAAAAGATTCCAGCTGTTGTTTTGGGGAAGTAGGTGGTTTCCAAGTTTCGTGGAGTTATGTGGAGGATGGCAGAAAAGTAGTAGTCCGGAGGAAAGGACACTACCGAGTTAGCGCGAGAATGTGGAGGCTGCCGCGGCGTGAGTTCCGAATTTCGGCACTCGACCATCTGTCCTTGTTGTGTTGTTGCATGTGTCTTGAAATTGCCTAATTTGTGTTTTTTCAATCAAGTGCCCAGGAACACAAGCAGTATCTTTAGTTGAGGTAGCAGAAGTTTTTTCTTTTTTTTATTACTATCGAGTTAGCGGGAGCGTGCTGTGGCGGCAGCGGCGTGGGTTCGGAATTTCGGCACTCCACCATCTGTCCTTGTTGTGTTGTTGCATGTCTTGAAATTGCATAATTTGTGTTTTTTCAATCAAGTGTTGCGGTGCTCGACGCAGAGTTTAATGTCATTTTGAATTATTGAGTCGAAAGCTAGGCTACCAAAGTGGCACGGGACCACTTGCCCGGCCGAGCACCAAAAAAAAAAAAAAAAAAATTAAAAAAATCTATGTAAGTTTTTTTCCTGATATTATGTTTGTGGCATTTTGCAGCTTGATCATGCAGACTGATCCTATTTCTCAAGTACCTGACACACAATACAACCCATTATGAGATAAGGGCTGACATTATAATTTTATTTTTTATTTTAAATTTGGTAAAGCATTTCGATATAACCCTGAGGTAAAAATAGTTCAGTTTATTTCTCTGCATAACATAATTGTTCTGGGATTTTAAAAAATACTAAATATATATATTATTATTTTCTCTTTTGCTAGGACCTGTGTTGCCCGCTGTACGTGTATGCGGTGCGTACGCGTACGTGTCCAGAAAACCTCGTACGCGTAGGAGCGTACGAGTTCTCTTTTTCTCTTTTTTTCCCAAGAATATATATCACATGTAGTGAATTGTATTCCCAATTTCAGAGTCTTCAGACTTTTACATACACACATACACAGTATTACACTCACACACACACACACACACACACACGCACACACACACACACAAAGTCTGTCTGTCAGACAGTTTGACTGTTCGACAGGCAGCTACCTAAAAACCGTCAAACAGACCGACCGACAGCCGCGTACACACAGATGGACAGACCTACAGGCACTATGGACAGTGACAGAATGACGTGTCACATGGACAGGGTGACGGAGTGACAGACAGACAGACAGACAGGTACACGTGACAGGCTCTTGCAGACAGACAGACCGACAGGTACACGTGACAGGCTCTTGCAGACAGACAGACAGACAGACAGACTTGACAGGCTCTTGCAGACAGACAGACTGACAGACAGACACACACACACACAGACAAACAAACAGACAGACAAACAAATTGACCACGGCACAGCTTGACTGACTGAGAGACTGACAGACAGTTGTACAGCCAGCCAGACAGCCAGAAAGCCAACCAGATGGTGTCACGCCACTGTAACGCCCAACCCCGATTGGGCCAAAAAACGGCCCGGAAAAGGCCCCCTGCGACCACGTGCGCGGGGCACTTTTTGACGTCCGTGCGCACACGTACGGGGTACGTACGCACGCACGTGCATACGTGTACGCACGTGTGCGGGGGCCGCGTACGTGTACGTCGTGCAACGCAGGCTAGGACCTTCCCTGACCTTTGCACAGCCGGACCGCCTGGGAAAATAGGGCGACCCGGGTGGCCTGGCTGGTAGCCTAGGTCGAAATCGTTTTTTTTTTTCCCTTCTTTTTTTCCATTCTTTTTTTGCTAAGGCCAATAGCTGGGCCAATTACTGGTGGTTCTTTTTTCCCGACAGAGGAAAATATCCCTCCTGAGCCTGAATGACGCTCACGGTTTAATCAGATTCCAATTTTAACCACCAATACCTCAAATGGAATCAGACTCGGCTTCTTCGCACTCCGCATGCGTGCAAACAGATGGCAAAGCACGCTGCCGCCATGCGCCCAGACAAAGCTCAGAGATATTCAAGCTGAGAGCACAGTTTGGTAACAAACTCACTTCAGTACGCTATGGCGCCCTAGTGCCTACACTTCACTCCCAAACTCTGTATTCACGGTGACTGTTCACACGCACTCCACTCTAGATCTCCCTGGATATCCCACGTGCATACACTCTGTATCACACACACACCCTCACTACCACCTGTCGCTAGCTATGGCAGCTATGGCCGCTGGCTATCACTAAGTACAAGCGGCTATCGCTGCTCTGACTCCACCTCAGCCCACTTCGACTTCGGGCAGACCACCTCGCACAAGACGCCTGGGCAGCACTTCCTCATGGCTCACACAGAAATGAATTTCATGGCTGTACGCTGCCTCTTGATTTATACTTCTGTAGATCCCTGGTCTGCCTTTTCCAACCGGCCCAGGGTGCACACAGTCCCACAGGGTCCTTGCTGACTGAACGAAGGCGGAGTGAGACTGGGACTCGGTACCGCTGACGAAGCAAAGCTGGACTGCCTACTTTGCTCGCTTGCCTCTGGCCTAACGTTTAAAACTTGCCAAAGGCCACCTCCGGTCCCCTTCCCAAAGTCTGTGCACTTGGCCTTTTGGGACTGAAGCAGCTACGACCTAGCCTTTTGGGACTGACCACAACTATGACCCCTTCTTGACAGATCTACCGTTCAAGACCCGACAGCAACACAGACATTCGACAGACCAACATTCAGCTACCAAAACACAGGTCAGCCGTTCAAAACACACAGGGTCGACTTGATACTTGTATACACGGGTGATGCAAGGTCTAGGGATCGAGCCCTGGGATCTGCTTCTGTTACAACAAAGGCGAAAACCGTTTCAAAAGCTCGTTTTTTCCGGCCCTGATTTCGCCCTGCAAGCGAAGCTTTTCGGAGCCCGGAGGCGGCAGGAATTGATTTGGGACAACGCAGGCCTTGTTTTCACTCGTGGGTGAACCACCCCAGGTCCCGGGAGGTACATTCGTGGACGTGCGAGTGTTTCTACTGCCCGACTTTCCTTTCCTGGCAGGACTTAAATGCTCCCCATTTTTCACGGGGACTTGGAGCAGGTACAGGTGAGATTGTTTTCTTTTATTTTTTCAAGTTCTGTGAGAAGAAAGAAAAAGAAGTAAAAAAGAAGAAAGTTCTGTGAGAAGAATATAAAAAACAAAAAAAGTAAGCTGGAAGTACACTACACTTGTTAATGCCTATACATTCATGTGTTCACATAGATACATTCTGAAAGTGCTATTCATGAAGTCCTGAGGACCATTCTCGTTTGTTTTGTCTTCTTTTTCCCCCCATTCTCTTCTTTTTTGAATCGAAGAATCCGGCAACCCGACCGCCAGTGGAAACATATGCACAATATTTTTATCTGGCGCCCCGACCGCCAGTTAAAACTATGTCCTATTTGTGCAGATTTTGGCCCTTCGGCCTTAGTCCCCTACTAATATATACCTTAATGAACTCGACCACTTTATAGAAACAACTATCCGTGAATAACAACTATCCAATAATATAACAAGGCTCAAAGCAGACGATTCGCGTCTGAATCCCACGCATTGGAACCGAAGGATGCATTACATCCGCTTCGCAGATGATTTTCTAGTAGCAATCTCTGGTCCATGATATCAGAAGCAGTGAAACTGACATCTGAATTGGAATCGTAGGTTCGAATCCTGCCTCTCCCACTTCGTGGCCTTCATACATTCATGAATTACATGTAATGTACTTGTGGGGGCGAAAGTCTAGGATGGATCTATTCTATTATTATCTGATGGTAATTATCTATGTCAGTAGAAAAATCCCCACAAATAGGACATATTTTTACCTGGCGGTCGGGTCGCGAGATAAAAATATTGTGCATATGTTTCCACTGCCATTCGGGTTGCCCGATTCTTCGATTCAAAATCTCAGGCGAGAGACAAGATATGTCCATCCCCCAACAACGAGAACTAGTACTAGTCAACTGACAATAAGCTTGAAAAGCAATGTCAGTGTACCAAAAAAAAGCTCCGCAGAGTTGAATAAGGACGTAGCCATGGCGATAGCAATCAAGCAAGAAGGCCGCTGTCCATTTATTAAAAAGGAAAAAGAAAGAAAAAAAAAAGGCGCAATCAACCTGTGAAGATTGCATCTCCTTGCTTCCTCTCCAATTTCCTTTGCCATCGCTGTGCCTAGCCTTTGTCAAATCACAACACTCGCAGCGGCGCTTCATCAGCCGCGACCCTTCTTTTATTGGCTGGGCGAGGTGTCAGTGGTTAAACTTGTCTCGACTTTCCAGATTGGATACACAGAGGAGGGCAAAAATCAAATGTTTGCCATTTCTCGATTCATGCACCTCAACCTTATGCAGGGGCGAAGCTATAATCTTCTCTGGATCATTACAACTTTAACGGATGTCCCAAAGGAGTCCGAATTGCAAATTTCTCCTTCCTATGTGAGGCCCATTCATTCTCTGCCAGCGCTCCATAGATTTGATAAACCGTTGAAGCCTTGTATTGTTTTTATTTTTCGCGTTTTTTATTATATTTGGCAGTCCTATTTGTCGAATCTGGTCCTTTTTTCTTTAGGTATCGAATCTGGTCTTTTTTGTTTTTCAGTCTCAGGTTTTTATATAATTTCTCGTCTTCTCTCCCTCCACTGAGTAGCTCGGACAACCGAACACTTTGTTGGAGTTTGGCCGTGTAATCCATTACCGTCGGATCAATCGCTTTAGTCTTTCTTTTTTTTTTTTTTCCCTTTCTGTACGACATTTTTTAGTATCTGAAGATCTCTTAGCAACAGTACTCAATGATGTGACTTCTCAACCATGTGTGGCACGGCAATGCTTTGTTTTTTTTTTCATCGCCTGGGCAGTGGGCAGTGGGCAGCACATACAAGTCTATATATATTTGCGAAGGGTGGGCAGCACTCTGCTATATATAGTTAACCCATAGTGATTAAAAAGAAGGGTGAGGGAGGGGGGAGGGGGGGGGCGGGGGGGCGGTGGATTTCCTTCTTCCATGTCCTCTCCGGACAACAAAACAAACAATATAAAAAGCCCTTCTCCCTCCCAGGGTGGCACATTACCACCTGATCATGAAACCCACGCTCGGTGGGGCGTTAAGATATGACCAATCTGAGCCTCGGCCTTAAATCTCTTAGCGGGGGGGTGCTAAGAACTGAAAAGTACTCGAGGCCCGCTACCACCCACAGCCAAATAGTTCCCACAGCCAAATAGGTCCCACAGCGACACCGCCTGCTGTCCACATGCTGTGACCCAGAGACCCTGTGGTAGCAGACCAAATGGCAGAGTACCACCTAGTCCACATGGTACCATCCAGCACACATTGCACAACCCTCTAAAAAGCAGCACCAAATCGCAATTGGGAGTCCTTGGGCTGTGCACATAGATTCGTTCTGAGTACCCCTTCGTGGGTGGTTTTCAGCGGATTAACGACGAGGATGTGATACAGGGGACGGCATTTGTCAATTCGTGCGGGACAGAAAGCGCCAGCTATTTCTGCGTGGCTGAATTGAATCGCCACAAATACCTCTACCAAGGAAAACATCCGTGGCCAAAATGCGCTTGTACAAGAACAATTTACTTCCAATTGGCCAAAATCCGCTGTTCACAGCACGGCAGTTTCTTGGGAAGCGGTGACATGGAGTGATCTGGGTGGAGGGTGCGGGCCACGACTGACAGGTGGCCGTACACTTGTCGGGAGCTATCTCGGATGGGTGACGAGCTATTTTTACAAGCTTTATCATCCTAAGCTCATTTGAGCATGGCCGATCACTCTTGTAATCTAGTGACCATGTGTCTCGTGTGCTTCCAGTATGTGAGATGCATGATTGTGTATTCGACAATTACTGTTTGCTCTGTGTACAAGAAAGAACAAAACAATCATCACATTTCTTTCAAGATACAAAGTCGGCACAAAGATAATGGAATTACTTGTCTATAAAGAAAAGAAGACGAAAAACAAAGTCCCAGCAAGTGTTTTCTTTTCATCGCGTGTAGGGGGTGCGATATAAAGAGTGAGAGGGAAAGACAGGAGAGAGTGTGTCCCCCGCCTCAGCGGTTCCAAATGTACAAAATGAGAGTGCAGGAAGGGAGTGCATGGTGGGCATGGCGCTGTTGGAGTGCGGTGCCATCGTCCGTGAAGGTAAGATAGATGATGCATGTTGGGGTGGCGAGCCTGGATAAGGTTACGGGGCAACTCAACATGGTCAGGCGGGTTATGGCGGCAGAGATGCCACGACTTACGTTAACTAGGGGAAGAGTATTTCGGGTTGTTATCGATTAGGGATTCAGTTCGGGTTCTGTCAGGAAATGAGGACTGCACTCTCACATAGAGCGAGAGGGAGAGAAAGGTTGTTCATGTGGGTGGTTGATAAATTTTCCCCTTCTTCCTCAACAGTATGCTAAGNGAGAGGGAGAGAAAGGTTGTTCATGTGGGTGGTTGATAAATTTTCCCCTTCTTCCTCAACAGTATGCTAAGGAAAATTCTACGAAGGCTAGAGTTTCCTGCGGCTAGGAGGTGCTGCACTGTCTTCAATTCTTCTTGGGGTAGAAAGTAGTCACTAGCAGTAGCATTGCAGTAGGATGGAGGGTGTCTCTCTCCTTCCCTGAACATGATGGGGTAGGGTTTGAGAAGGAAGCGGTAATTTGGGGTTGTTGGGGAAGCAGCGGTAGAGGTTTCTCGTTGTTGATATAAAACTCTTAGGGTTACGGTCCTGCCCATGAGGGGATTGGTTGGAATTATGGATTTGTTGGTATGATGGTACTGGTACTTGGTTGTGGCGGAGTGTTTTTGACGATTTCCATCTCACGAACGAACTGTGGTGGTGGAGGTCGGCTCATCGCTTGAGGAAGAGTAGAGGGGGTGCTTGTAGGAACGCGTGACTGGAGTGCATCGGAATAGAGAGGTGACCTCGTCTAACTAGTAGCGAGCGTTCTCGGCAGTTCATGCATCTTTATCTGAGGCACCGAACTGTCTGCTGATGCGTGTCTCGATCTCAGGTACTTCTCGTGCACCGCATTGCATTTAAACTCAATTCCAATCACTAACTTCAACCCTTCGGCTCGATTACTGCCGCCGTTCGGATGTCCGAGTACCTCATTTAACTACTCGGGCGTTGATGACTAGGTCCACCACACCGCCACGTCGTTGATACATGTACACACCACGGCGGTTCCTAAAGATTTGTATACATGTACACACAATGAAACTAACAGATGCACGGGAAGTTGTCACACCTAAAGATATCTAACATGTGCGAACGGACGAAGATGAAGCACCTAAAGATGTGCTAAAGATATGTCACACCTTAAGATATGTACACACCTTGGACACGGACTATTCACAAGGACGAAGCACAAACATCGAGAAATTGTCCAAAAACGGGAAAGCAAAGAGAAAAGGCGAACGGACGAATCTGCGGAAGGACAGGTAACAGCCTTCGCGTACAACGAATGCGTAGAACTTCCAGAAAGACTCTGGAAAAAACTACTTTTCAGCCCATTCGTGCTCTGTTTCCAAGACACTCGACTCGAGGAAACCAGTCGATGGTGACACTTGATGTTGTCCATCTTCAATCGACCCAGCATAAGGATTATCAATACCTCAACGAGACTCGTACCCGCAGTTCCTCGCGTCTTTGATTACCAGTATTTAAACGCGTATACAATACCATACATGCCTCCGTGTGGACAATACTAAGCATGATGTAGACACCGATGACAAAAAATGCAGCTTCTTTTAGCTCCATTCAAAACATTAAAGCCAAGTTTTCAAAGAGCCAAATTTTAAAAGAGCGATCTTTACCAAAGCTGACGACGTTCGACGTCCTTAGGCCCTTGATTTGTGTGGGACCTTCGTCCAAGTCGTTAATGCATCGTTCCCAAAATTGAGATCAACTTCACCACAAATCACAGAGCAACCCGGACGGAAATTGACGTATTACGATTAAGAAAATAATATTATTAAAAAAAAACAATCTGCATTTTGTATAAAGGGCGCTGGGCCCGGTTCCCGGCATGTGCTGCTCCCCACAAAAACAAAGGACCTCTGATTTTTCAAAACAAAACAATACAAAAAGAGTGAATAAAATATAAAAAAAAATCGAAAAACCCTGAGACCACCAGGCATTGGTTGACGACACAGTGCCACGCTCCACTGTTCACGAAATGTGCAAAATGTGGTTGATTCTTCCTCGAGCACAAGGTTTTCATACACGGTTTTTTATGTGAGCATGTGGTAAGCAGCGAGAGCCGTAATCACTACAAGGGAGACGTGCACCGATGTGGACGAGGGTTTCTCTGTCCATGAAACACAATGGACAACCCATTGACCAAAATGGCAAACCACGGAACAAAGAATATACCAACACACGGAACAAAGTATAAATCAACACAACCTTCATCGTTTCAAACCAACAAATAAATCGCAACTTTTCTTCTCCATAAATGAGGATCGAACACAAACTTCCTACGTTTCCTGCTGACTGCACATACCTCCGGAGTAGGAAGACAATATCCTTCGGCGAACCAAGAAAAACAATTCAACTGATCTCTAGCTCGAGCCTGCCGCCTGCTCGCTGTAATGGAAACACAAGGGACATCTGTCGACACTTTCATCTCCGAGCTTCTCCGCACTTCCCACGCCGGAGAAAACAGTGTCACCATACCACGGAAACGCATCGAACCAACAGAACGAAATTCTTCGATACCCCAAATATGATGCGTTCCGATGAAGACTACAAGACCGACTAACAACGAGCTGCCTCGTGAAAGCCCATGTTTTAAATTAGTCCGTCGCCACAAAATAGAGGCACGTCACCACGAGTCGACCCAGTTGCGTCGGACTACGCCTTCACGCTCATACGTCAATTCTGCTTCTTCCTCCAGAAAGCCCGTGTTTTGCTATTTGTCCATGATGTATGGCGTATTTCATCGATAAACTGTTTCCCGCACAATTCTTCGCTCCTCGCTGCAGCAGAGAAGAGAGCAGAGCCTGTCGACAGCCAATTGAAAACGGTCCCCACGGAAATAGCAGAAGACGACGGATACTGGAATTGCCACGTGCCACGTTCTCATTCTCGTGAACCGACGAATTTCTCTATTCGCGTACACGTTCTTTAGCGACCTGCTCCACTTGTGAGCGGAGGTGTTCTCTCAAAATCTTCAGGAGCGGAGGTGTTCTCTCAAAATCTTCAGGACAATTCATTGACGAGTTCCAGGAAGCACGAGCTGGAACATTTCAACCGATCCGCTTCGTCCGTTGCATTTGTCGCATTCTTCAACGTGGATGATGCGCTCTGGTGCTCATCTTTCTTCCCAGCGCTTTCTCGGAG
>BFEA01000259.1:1693178-1722666 GCA_003427395.1 Chara braunii | reverse complement strand
TCTGGTGCTCATCTTTCTTCCCAGCGCTTTCTCGGAGCAAATATTTTCGAATAGAAAGCGCGCTAGTGTGCACCTTCCGTCCCAGCACTTGATTGGACCCATGCTCTAATATGACCAAACGTATGGGTCCTCTCGATTAGAAAGCAAACCCATGCTCTAATAAGCCCACCATCGAGAGTTTGCCTGCCCAACTGCCCACTCGTCATTCCTATACGTAGAAACGCGCATACACCCTTTCAACAAACTCGCACCCTTTCACCAGCAACATGCAATCCAAACAAGCCGAAAACGTTTTACCTTTAAATAATGCAATCAACAAACATTCCAAACGTACGCCCAGAACTTTCCCATTACATAATTTTCACATAAGATCGACGAAGAGCTGAACTACCATCGTCACAAGCAACATGCCGTCGAAATTGTGCAAAGACGACGCCCACTCGTGGCATCCAGGGTCAACTTCATGGCAGTAATGTGCTTTCAATTCGAAGGAGGGTGCTTGCATTTTGGTGCTGTGAGTCGAGATTCCAACGACTACGATTCCGCCCATCATAAACATTGCAAAGCCGACGCTAAGGGACCGTTCTCCAAATCCAACATTACCAGAGTCATCAAGGCAATACTTCATTCCAAGAGCATACGTTTCTTCAGGACACCGTATACACATCACGCAGATCAACACGGTCGTCAACGATGGGCCAGAACAACAACAACAACAATAAAGGACCAGAACAACAACAACAACAACAACAACAAGCGAGAGGACAGGACGCGAACTCTTACGTCCAAGTTTCATCGGCGCATCCGAATGTCGGTTAAGTATCGATACAAGCATGTATATCTTCAACATAGCCTGATCCTGCAGCTGAATCTGGTCATAGGTTTCCACAATCCTTCGTGACAAAATGCGCACAGCACACCTCACCACGCGTGACTGTTCATTCACATCCAAAAACATAATTCGAATCCCATTCCCATCACATCAGACGAGGCGTGAAACCATAAAGCCATTCGCTCAGATCCATGGTCTGTTCATTAGCGTTCGCCGGCTGGCGGTTGTGTCGTTAGAAGAGCGGAAGCTCTTACGATCTCCTCTCGCCGCTGAGTTCTCGACGGAAGGTTCCCATGTCGAATTTGGCTTTGTCGAGGCTCGAAGAGACGAATCTGTCAGATTCGTGCATCGCCACAAAAAACTAATACGACAGCAACTTCGAAAGCCAATGGGACTCGTTCCACTACGGTCGAAATGTGCAGAATAAAAACGAACCTTCGGCTATAACATGAAGAGGTACACTGCATGACTTTTGCCTACTGCACATGTCGAGAGTAGTGGAGCGCAGGGCCAATTCATATATATATATTGCACATAACCAGAATTGCTGTTTCACAATTTCACGAATATGGCGACAGAAAACAGCGCAGGAAAACCACCACGATCTTCTAGAACAATCCCGAGTACAAACAATCACAACAACAAATCTTCCCATGAACACTTCCAAAAATTACCTCCCAACAAGCAAAAGAATAAAAAGAATCACAAACCCTCCAGCATACCAACAAAAACAACACCTCGTTCAGCGACTAACAAGGAGCATCCTTGCAACATGATCCTCCCACTGTTTATCATTTCGTCGCGACAGTTGTCCCGACGATACGGTGTCCACACCGTTCGGTTCGTTACGTTCGGCCGGGGCTTTAGATAAGACACCAGCTCCATTCCGACAAACAAACTTCGGTACCAGCTCTCACGCCATTGAGCTTTCGATCCGCATTGTTATTTTTCGTCGAGAAACGGAGCTTCGTCCGAAAGCACAACCGACGGGGTCCTACCCTCCACACACTCCTTTCCATCGACTCCTAAAGAGTGCAGCTGTTAAACCCTAAACTAAAAACTGTCGACTTGGGTCAAAGTAAGCATCGTAACCCCGTTGTGGACATAATAGCGCTGCTATGCGAGAATCTCGACCGTTGTGAACGTGCTGCTCAGACAGCCAAGGAAGATTTCTTCACCGATTCCTCTGCTACAAAGACGAAACCGATTGATTCATCACTGCAGCACTGCAAAATATTATAGCGAGTAAAGAGACTTTCACATGCACGGCGGGTCAATTGTCCCCCCCCTCTTCACCCCCCGCGTGTCACTGATTTTGGGTAGCTTTCGCACACATGCTGATCGATGTAGTTAAGCTCAGGCTCAGAATTCGTCCTTACATCGGGAAATGGATCCTCGACCTAAAACTACCGACGGCATACCCTCCACCCCCCCCTCCTTGGTCCTCAGCACACAACTAAACTAACACTCACATGTTCGTCAAAAGTGTACGTAATAGAACAAAGAAAGAAAACCCCTATCGCCGTGAACCTGCTGCTCAGACAGCCAAGGAAGATTTCTTCACAGATTCCTCGGCTACAAAGATCGAAACCGATTGATTCATCACCGCAGCACGGCAAGCCATTCGCCAATGAAGAGACTCGCCCAGACGGCGTGGCACACAACTAAATTACCCGTGTTCTTCAAATGCGTAGCTAATATATATTCAAAAAAAAAAAACAGATCGGTTTACACATTCGAACCGTGCTATGAGAACATCTCTACCGCGGCGAACCTGCTGCTCAGACAGCCAAGGAAGATATCTTCACCGATTCCTCTGCCACAAAGATCGAAACCGATTGATTCATCATCGCAGCACGCCACAATACTCGCGAGTTGCATGGAAACGCAACCCCTCGCATAATAGACTCCACGTTTACGGCATGTCAAACGTCCAATTATGGGGGACGTTTCGCAATACTGTTAAGCTTCCATGCGAAAGGAACCTCTTCGCTAATAGGACAAGGGATTTTCTTCAGATTCGGTATGAACAGCGACGTAGACTTCTTCATACTCCGTATGTAGACACGTTACACTCAACCGGTTCAGCGCGCCATCTTGCTCATCAAACCGTGCTCAGAGGATTGACAGATTGGATACGTAGTGTCTTTCATCACAACCGGGCAACGCCAACCTAATACTTTCCCCGCTTACGTCTCACCCTGACCCACGTCAACGTTACCTTCTTCCCGCTAATAAAACGTTCGTTTATTATAGATGTATGTGTGTCATGATTCAGTCGAAAAACATTGCACAAATAACCGTACGCTGTGTTCGAACTACCTATAATGACCGTACGTTGTATT
Organism: Chara braunii; assembly: GCA_003427395.1. Classification (NCBI taxonomy): domain Eukaryota; kingdom Viridiplantae; phylum Streptophyta; class Charophyceae; order Charales; family Characeae; genus Chara; species Chara braunii. The sequence goes on along the minus strand of BFEA01000259.1, from coordinate 1,719,489 downwards.
CAGGTGAAGAAGGTAGGGGGCGCTTTTGGTAGGACAGCTTCCACACAGCGTATAATTCGCACACCGCTTACGTTATTTGTGTAATGTTCTTCGACTGAATCAGCCGATATTTGTCCGCACATCTCAACCACTCTAGTTTTCTTTTCCTTTCATTTCTTCGTTACAAGATCGTGCCTTCCAGTTTTACGTTTCAACATCGTGGCTCAGAAATCTGATTAATGATTCCATACCCTTTGGCTCCTCCCACAAAAATGGGCACACGCTGGTCTTCTCTGTTATCTTTCCACTTTTAACTTACGGACGACTGACTCAGGGCGGAAACGTCGACATTCGTCATTTTCCACAAAAAACAACTGTTATTTTCTGAACAAATTCAACTGCCAGCCTCTGCTTTACAAAAAGTCGTCCGATTGGTCAAGGATGTTAAATGATGCTTGCATCATTACTCGTCAGTGAGTGACTTAGATCGGCATTTTTCCACCTGCACAATTCCACCCCCCCGCCATCAAATAACGCAACTGCGATTTGGATGTCACATCATCACCCGACGAACAAAATGGCCGTCTTCCAATATTTATGCTTTCAGCTTCCAACATCGATCTCCGTTTGCTGGCATACGCGTTTCACATTTGTAAACGACAGGCGTTCGTTCGGCTCAGAGTTGTGCTGATGCATCAGAATTGATCAGAGACTCTAGTTCGATATATTCACGATTTCGTCACAGCCGAACGCAACCCGTTTCTCACTTTACCGTTCGCATCAACAACTTTCTAAAGTGGCATGTCTTTTTTTTTTCCATCAAGCCCATATGGTCCAATAGGGTTCGTCCTAGAAAAGGCCAGAAATCGAAATAAGATGAAGGAACACATTCTCGTACCGACACTGTCCATCTAAACACCAATACGTTTGCGCGCACAGGCAGTCCTTATGAATAATAGAATCATCAACGACAAGTGTGTGTTCGGCTCAGAGTTAAGATGATGCATCAGAAGTCATCAGAGACTCTAGTTCGATTTATTCAAGATTTCATCACAGCCAAACAACCCACGACCGTCTACTGAACAGACAAAGCACAGCGAAAGAGTAGCAAAAATACAGCAGACGTCTAAAGTATAGCCGACGGAGTACATGCTTCCCACGAGCACATCGAATCCTTCCACGGGCTACTACACAAAATTCCCGGCGTCAGGCTTGACACATCAAAAACAAAACCTCATTTCCAAACGACATTATTTGCAAAAACGGTCCACCTCTATATCGGCTTTTGGCTCAGACAGCCAAGGAAACACAAAATACCTTCAGCAAACTGACTACTTGTACGTACACAAAAGTCCAGCCATCTGCTCTCCCATCATCAAAGGAGGCTTTCGGTCGGTACTTGCGTGTATTCCCCTCCTTAACCCATTTCCGAGTGTGCGATCCTTGCGAGCATGCTCGAAGATGACCTACAACCCCTCTAACCATATCCCGACTTTGCTCAAGTCATGGCACCAACGATAAGTTCAGAGAGGCTTTCTATGCCACCAGAAAATTAAACCGACCTGTATACTGCAAACGCATTTCCGGCTTGTACCTGTGCGCAATCTCGGGTCCTTCTCAGACAGCCAAGGGAACAATCAGATATCATCAGTAACTTGCGTCTCTGATAAACAGCCAGCCAGCTTCGGGATATCATCATCGAAGGACCTTTTTTGATTGCATTTGCTCGGCGCCTCGGCATTTCAAAGGACGGATTCCCTCTGGTGGTAAGAGATTCCCGCTGATGGTAATCTACACACACTTTGGACTTGTTTCATGATCACCTTTGGAAAGACGTTCATTCATTCTACACCAATACAGTGTCATGGTTATAGCTGCCGGTTAGTAGCCTGATACTAAACCCACACAACAGTCATTCTACGACCCACTATTCCGTAAATGCTGGACACTGTCACGCTCGAAGACATTATTCCGTCCTCAAAGATTAAAAATCCGTGTTCACCGTGCGGTGACATATTGCTAACCGATGCTACCACGAGTGCAACGCCCACTCAGTGCAAGTAGAACCAAATCGTCTCCCTCTCTCGTTCAGAACATTGAACAGATACAGTTCTCGTCATCCAAGTTTCAGCGGATTGACAGATTAATTATATCTCATGTCATCACAACGAGAGGCCATAGCGAAAAAATGGGCGCGAGATAAAATCTCATTTCCTCATAACGGCGAGACGATCTCCAATCATAGATATGAAATTACTTCCTAAATCAACTACTACCTAAATCGAATGAGAGTTGCCCATTATTAATAAAAAATGGCTAATAAACAAACGAATCATTCTAGTAGACCCAAGCTCCACACTCCGGTTCATCTCGGGTTCGTTTTTCGCACAGAGTTCTTGTACGCTGGTTGTCCTCTCGTTATTAGGAGTAGAGAAGACAGGAAGAATGTCAAGAGACAGGAAGAATGTCAAGACCATATACCCGAACCGAACAAGGACAGCATCGTACAGTCATAATCAACAGCAGACTGATATCAGGACCCTGGACTAAGTCTGCTCAGAGTTGAGTTCGCATCAAGATTGAGTCAGCGACTCTAGTTCAATACTTTGAGATTCATCATGGCAGAACCCGCATCCAGAAATCATGAACAACGGGAACGATTGCAGCTAGAGCTGTTTAGATCAAGACTCGAGGGTTGGTCCTCTCAAGACCATCTACCCAAACAGAAACGAGGGCAGCGTCGTACAGTCCTAAGCAACATCAGATTGATATCAGGACTCTGAACTAAGTCTGCTCAGACTTGAGTTCGCATCAATATTAAGTCAGCGACTTTTGAGATTCATCCTGGCAGAACCCGAATCCATAAATCATGCACAACGGGCTCGTTACTTAAGGCGACTGGAGCTAGGGCCGTTTAGCTCAAAACCCGATGGTTAGCAATGCATCCTCATCAAACACCTATACTGGCCAGACCAACATCCACCAGTGAAAACACCTTTAGATCCCATTCAAACGTCATCATACCGGTGAAAATCCCCGAAGCGTAAATGATTTACCTCTGCACTCTTCAAAATGTAGTGGTTCTAACCGCTACAGTCTGATTGCGACTTGCCGTTTCGTGGGACTTACTTCGGTTTCGTTTTCATTTCCCGTTGTGCGGGATAGCTACCGTCTTCGCCTGAACAGAACACACAGTCACTGTAGATGTATTCGGTGCCCTTTTCAGTCCACATTCAGCATTCGCATTTTTTCGCTTCCTGTTTCCGATCAACGATTCACGGCGGATGCAAATTTCCGAGACCAACGAAAACAAAACCTCAGATCCAGACTTCAATAACAGACAAACAAAAGAACGTGAGACTCACCTACGTACACCAATCACACGAGATTGGCAAACTGTGACTTCGTCTCCACAAATTTTATACTATACCAATATGAATTGAAGTGATCGTCAACGGACTGCCAATTCCGCAGATCGGCTACACAAGCGCCGATCACTACAATTAAACTCGGGCCGCGCTGCACTGCACAACACTTCACATGCATTTGGACACTTTCAGGACGCGATACATTCAAGGTGTCGGACTCGTCCAAATGCATCTCGTGTTGAATAGCGCAGCGAGGCATAAGCACAAGTTCCACAGGTTCCATCTAGTCCACTACAAACACAAACAAACAAAAACAAACAAAAACAAACAAAAAAAAACAAAAAGACAAACCACAGCCTCCGAATGTCCTTCACATTTTTCATAACTAAACGACAAGATCGATCACTCAAGCTTTCCACGAATGACATATGCCTTAGGCTTAACTTATGCAAACAACTGATTTTACTTCAGTATTAAAACACAACAGTCTCCAACTCATCAGCGCCGACAGACACATTATCAGCCAATCGACAAGATTCATAATCCCACCATAATAGGTCCGGATCTTCAAAGACAACTAGTACGACACGAATTTCACTGTAATAGCCCATTAGAAAGGCAACCAGATCTGATGAGACGAACAGAGAGGACCATCTCTTGACAGAAAAACCACAACATCATACACACGCATACAGAACCAACTGAGAAGGCCCAATTGCCGTAAATGTACAAGAAAAACTCTTCCTCTTCAAATGCTCTCTTCAAACAAAGAAACGTTTAGTTTTCGTTCGGCTCAATCAGGCCCAAAGTATACCGACGCTAGAAAAATGGGAGCACTAGAACATCCAACAACGGATGTCTTCACAACGGAAAGGGAATTACGGCTGTTCCGTCCTCTTCAAAACATGCTTCAATGCTTAAATTCAGAACGTAAAGAATGCTGTCGAAATTCGTTTCTGCCAGAAAAGCACGCTACATCCCCACTACGCCGTGGCTCCACTGCGGATACGGGCAGGTCCCTTTCGCTTCTTCGTGGCGGTAGGCTCGGGATCAACCTGAAATCAAAACATCAACGCAACAAATAACCAACAACCGAACGACGAAGTCATCAGTACCGCTTGATAACTGTCTCGTACAAACCAGAAGAATAGAGCACATCACAAAAAGAAACCACATGTATGAAGTATAGCTCACAAAAATACATGCTTCATAAAACGCGAACGTCATATAAACCCAAAACAAATTCCAGTTCGCTGATAGATAACACCTTTGTTCATCTGAACATTCCTTCTCTAATCTACAACCCTAAATGCTACAAAACATCAGCAACTTATGTATTAAGCATTCATTCTGAAAAAGGAACCCTCCGGCATATTCCGGAAACGGGTTCCCGCCATTCTGAAAAAGGGATTTCCCCGCCATTTTCCAAAGACCGGAGATGCCACGTTCCCAAGGATCCTTTGCTTTAATTGAACAGCTCACGCGCATGAACCGACGTCAGGGGATAGTTTTCTCGAAATCCCCACACCCCTCATCAGACGAGATCAGAGATCTCTCTGATATAAATTGCAACGTGTGCCCACCACCCGCTTAATTGAAGAGCGGGGTACCGTCAGCTGTTGTATGTCCAGCACATTCGACACCTAAAAATTATCTTGAGGGTCTCCGCCGATGTTCTAGCAAACTGGTTCGTAATTTGGAGCGGGTTAGTCCATGTTCGGGACATTGCAGCAGCAGCTCGTCAATAGTGGCTTTCAGTGTCGACGCACTCTTCCACTTGCGGTTACTAATTTTGAGGATGAAAAACTCTTGTACGGGAGCTAAGTCCTTATCCTCGAAGCCGTCTTTCAAAACCTTGAAGTCCTCGGTGCGCTGTGAGTATTGCACCATCGAGGTGCATCCGGCTTCCCGCAAATCGCCTGAACATCAAATTCATTTCCTCTTTTGAAACCCAATCTCCACTAACAACTCGTCAAATACTTAAAGACGAGAAGTGTTTTCAGGATACGCTTTTCATTCAGGACGACCATCACTTTACTCTTGAAAGTAACCTTAAAGACAGATCTCCGTGACAGCCTCAGTTCCAAATGAGCAGACTGCCTGTCTTTGCATCTTTGGACAGACGCCAATTCTCTACCACCAACTCGTCAAAACCACAAAACATTTCTTCAGAATACGCTTTTCATTCAGGACGACAATCACTTCACACACTCTTGAACGTAACTTTCACGAGGCCGCCGTTACAGCCTCAGTTCAAATGAGCAGACTGCCTGCCTTGGCAACTTGCAATTCCTATATAACACCTTTCGTCACCCAATCATTTGCGTCACAAACAATATAACATCCGATATTCGGACAGCACAGGAACGAAAACAATCTGATACTCACCTCCTTCTTCACAGGTGCCTCCCTCTCAGACAGAATAAGCTCGATGTGGCATGGTGATGACATGTAGGCTGAGTATAAACAAAAACAAGGGAAACAAACCACAGCGAAAAAATTACGTCACGATTAGGGTTTTCCCGCAAAAACAAATACCCACCACTAGTCATGACATTCACTGCCAAGCGATTCTCTTCCTTCTTTCTAGACTCTGCTCAGAGCAACATTCGATAAGGAGAGAACGATTTCGCGCATGAAACACTCGTCATCACAACGAACTCATTTCTGCTTCACGCAAATCACAAACGTACTTTAAACACTCGACATCAAACCAAACTCTATGCTACAAGCAAATCACACATCATTCCGTTTGACGAGTCGAATTTTCAGGAGAACAACGAATCTCGTTGGATACGTACGATTGATACGGCCGTGGGCACGATACGTCCTCCTCCTCTGCTTTTGTGCCTTGTTGACCTGAATGTGGGAGATGAAGAGTGTGTCGACATCGAGACCCTTCACCTGCAAGTAATTGACAAAGTCACAGATCGACGAGTCAGTACCCTAAGCAAGAGACCTGCCTGCAGCCACTTCTATATCTAAAGGCACATTTCTGTAACCTCAACAACCCGACAGTGCAGTTCTTGAAAAAATCGAAGTAAAACATCAAGTCAGATACTCGAAATTGAGAATGGACCAAGGACACCCCCACTGTTAACTAACATCTCCAATATATTACAAGCATCTTACATTACGATCTATGCAAATGACACCGACAGAAAATCCAAACAATCGTCGGCTCAAAGATTTCAAAACACAAAGGAACCGTCCACAAGGGGGGCCATTCACTATCTTCAGGACTCCATAGCCAATGCCTGCGAGGTCCATAAATGAGGGCGTGCTCAAATTGCTCATCTCAACTGTACCTGACCGAATCTATGGCCGGACATCGATATATCTACCTTGATTTGTCGAGAACTAGGAAGAAACGTCCTCGCATACGTATGTACTCAGACGAGTTCAAATTTCGTGAAGCCTTTCTTGTAAATATCAGACCAGATCATTGAGTCCAGGAGCACAGAAAGGTCTTGCTGAGGTACCAATCCGAAGTACACTTCTTCCTCTAATAAAAAGCATCAGTTTTCAAAACCTGAAAAGGCCATAACCAACAAAAAGAACTCCAAACAATACTTCCATGTTGAAAAACTTCGTTCAAAAACAAACAAATCAGATTTTCCAATGATAGGTCAAAATTTCCACCTCCGCGACAACTCACTCGCACGATAGTGCCATTAGCCTTCGTCATGATTCTGACTCACGCCGTGTCATCTCTCGTATTTTGTCGCGTGCACTACCCGCGCAATCGAGCGACAACAGAACGAATCCGTTTTACAGTATTTGCACCACCGTCCAACAGCCCAGAGACGATGAGAACAAACTTTGGAACACTTCGAAATCTTACATGTCGGGGAATAACAAAAATTGGGGTGTGTCAACGCCAAGGTGTTCCTCCACCCCTTCCATTCAAAACCACAAGGAAAGGCAAACTCAACTAATTATACGGCTCCTAAACTAAATAGACGCTAAAAATCGTAAAAATCTTTAAGACCTGTTCCAGCTGTAACCTCAAACATACACCCTCATGAATTACCGACCTCACCCAAATAGAACGCCTAATCATCATCGGCGAGCCTGAACTGAAATTGCCCCAAGCAACAGTCATAACGACCGTACGTTCTCTTATGCCGTGAAGATGTTGGCGAGATTCTCAAAAAATCCTCAAACTAAGCTTCTTCACCTTGTTATCCCACGATTTATTCAGTTATTATGCACACATACGGTACGTTGACGTCCACATCATACCCACGAGCGCGAATCTTTTATTCAACATACACCGCCGTTCTTTTCTGCTCACTGCCGAAATCCTTTTAAATATTTAACCTATCAGATCATCCGCCGACCCGTTTACTCTTCGCTCACACCGATTACACTAGACATGCCCTAATCGGATCGACAAACGAGCCTTCATTACGACTCAATCCACATCACATTCCAACCGAGCACTAGCATTTCTTTTACAAGCACCTGCAGATGGGACTTTTTACCCGTAAGGCGCCTGGCGGTACAAAATGGGATTCGAAAATTTGATCGTTGAAGAGCCCTTACCTCAGCGTTACTCTCGGCATTCTTCAGGAGTCCCAGCAGGAAATTGGCAGACTTCGCGGGCCATCTAGCCTGCCCGTTGGTCTGACCCTTGTTCTTCGCCTGAGCGGTACGGCCAACACCACCGCAAAACCGGCGGAATGGAACGGCTTGCTTGTGGGCGATGACATCCTCGAGGTATCTCTTCGCCTTGTTCAACTCCATCATTTTGATCGCCTGCGCTGTCTCACGGGTGTTCTGCAATACATTGAGAAACACCATCATAGTCAGATTTACACCATCTCCCGATAACTTAAAAACTCACGCCGACAATTCAATATGCCTTGCCTTTTGATTTCTGATCTTGCCGATAAAATATTTCCCAGACCTTAAATGCCACCCCCGATAAACTTCAATATTCTCCTTCCTCGCTTTTACGACGTCAATACGCGCAAGATTTTAAACGGGATTGATTACGGCGAAATTGCCCCCCCCCCCCTCCMCCCTTTTCAAAGGTCATCCGGCGAAAACCCCTCCCTACTTCAAACGATTGCACAATCCAAACACTTTCACCCGCCGATTTTGAAGATTTACTTCCATAACCAACACCAAAAAGGGACCTCTCGCTCTGCGCCATCTTTGGCTATTAACAAGGACCACTGAGATCCATCCACCTCTCATCGTACTTCAACTGATAGCAGATATTCGAAGTCACCCCCCGCTGTCATATTCCCCTCACCATCATGTCCACTCCCGCCCCATAGAGCATCTTTGCAAAGACGCAGTGCATCTCCTGTACGTTCTCATTTAGGTCAAAAGAACACAGTCGTTGATAGCACATCGCTAACGAAATCATTAGGGGAAGATTGATTGCCGCGATACACAACTGCCATGGATATCTTCGCTGACCAAATCATTCAGGGAACATCGATTGATTCCCGCAAAACAACCAGCACCCTTCTGTGAAGACCGCCTTCACGTCACAGAGCACCACCAGCAAGACCATCGCTGTCTGACCTGCTGCTGCTCATGTAGTCCCCATTGGTAAAACACATCCAGCGCGGGCGTTTCCAGCCCCACTAACCCCTCCCCACCATCCGCATCCTGATTTCACTTCATTACGCCAGAGCGAAACCTTCCAAATACCTAAAGCCCCGCTCAGCTGCAACAAAAGTTTTATCACCTCCGATATTCAATCCAGCTTTTCCCACGTCCACGGTTGAGACTTGTCCATCTTGGCCACCGTTCGGTAAACAGCGAAGGACAAACACACTCGGAGGCACACTACCACATGCAAGTGCCGGCTATACCTCGAAATTTATCAAACGTGGAACAGTGATAGGCAAAACGAAAGAAAGTCAAGCAGTGTCGTGGGAGAATAGAACTACAGGGAAGGTCCGTCACAAGACAGAAGAGGACGGATAACGAGAAAAGGACCAGTACAGAATTAGGGGAAACCGAGAAGGAATCAGCACAGCACTGAATACGGTTCTGTGTCACGAGTTTACATCTCCTTACCTTGAAGTGCACCCGGAGATCGGAGCCCCTGGCCTTGCATGCTGCAGATAACAACCATAGCCAACAACAGCAAATGTCAGATATTCTTCCCACATTTAGATTCATCCACATAGTCTTCTAGACGGCCTGAAGTACGACAATCGAAAACCCCTGCCACCTCTCATTCTTACCATATCTTCGGATACCACGAGTCCTTCATCTACCCCTTAACATACCCCTAGGGAGAGGGGATCTGCACCCACTAGTTCACACTGTTGCACTAGCCCCTGCCCTTCCCGTGGTGGTTGTCGTCCTTTCAATTGGTCGGCAGGAGTTCAATCACCATCATTCCTATTGTCCAACCCACCGCGTTAACCTAACATCTTCGACACTTCCATAAGCATGGTGATTAAACAAACACCGATCTTGAGCACTTCTGCAGAACAGTTGTCAAGCGAGATGAGATAAGAAACCATCGGTGAAGATATGATAAACACACTCACCCTTCGTTGGGTTATCCGGCTCTCTTGCGTACTTAACCTGCAGCAGCCACATAGGCACAATCAGAGTATTTAATCAGAACATTTACATTGGGCAGGCCTAAACAAACTGGACGACCCGTCATCAAAACTGTGCAACGAGTTCTCGGTCCACAGAAAACAGTTCACCTCACAATCATTTGACTCTTACACGTTGCTATGTCACAGATGAAAATAAGTGAAAACTACTTTCCATAAGTATATTTGTTATTGTTATTTTCGAAAACACATGGCTATTTAACATAGGGCAACAGCTACACACAACACCATCATCAAATTGACTAACAAGGCCAAGCTACGCAAATTAGGGTTCTTTGTCGTAACTCTTGACTCACTCAAGATAGGCAACACTGCTAACCTCGATTTATCTAGCGATTCAACCACTCCTATTGCCGTACGCTCCCGTCTCATCGTCATCGATATGGCAGGCTTCGACGGCCATCCATTTATTACGCAGTAGACACGCTGAAAGAGCACCTCCGCTGCCCATTTCATATTCTCGTCTCAACTAACACCTAGGCGAATCGGATAGTGCAACACAGAGACCAAAGACGGGAAAAGAGAGAGCAAGGAAGGGGGAGGGAAAAGAGACGGAGAGAGAGGGAGAGAGAGGGAGAGAAGGTGAGAGAGCGCGGAAGAGTGAGTGTGACTGAGATAGACAAGGCCTTCAACAACAGCGATGAACACATTGACAAATGCCATCGACAAGTTTGAGAGGGAACACAGTGAAAACGACGCCTACCATGGCTGCCGGCTTCGATATCCACCAAAGACCGCCGCTCTCACACAATTCCCTCGCTGCCGAAAAGAGGGAATGGTGAAAATCGCGCCGGAGACTTAAGCGATTGCCAACTCGTCTCTATCTTCGTCTCTGCCGAGCTACCGGGTTGGTCTACCGCCGCTGCCCTGCCCTGAAGAAAACGGACCGTACAGCCACATTAGGCCTTGGCACGCATGCCCTCCCCCCTTTTCCTGGACCCTTACGTTTGTTTCGAGGGCTTGATCCTATCGACAATTTTTCAGTCCCAATAGGGACCGTACTCTGGGACAACCAGCCGGCTCTGACACCGTTGATGGGAGGCCAATGCAAACAGTAAGTACGTCAAAATCCTGTGCCATTGCGCTGGGCCCGAGCTACTTCTCAACCCGAAAAAGGACGCGGTTGCCATCCATAGCATCCAAGGGCCTCCAAATACCTCTTGATGGGAATAATTCCACAAAAGGCCTATAGCTTCCTACCTAGGGAGAACCAGCTGGTGCTTAAAGGTGGCCTGCAGACTGTGAGGGAGAACACTGGGCCCAGAATTGTGCACACAGCAAATTGCAGCGAATTTGATGGCAGACGGTAAGCCCCTCCCCCCCATGCTTTCGGTGCACCAGCTTCACAAGGAGTGGTTCGATTCATTGCATACAAAATTTCCAGCTTCAATGGATTTAGAATCTGGTGGTTGATGTACCTCTCCTCTAGGTGCAACCCACAAAACAGTGCCCAGGTCCCTACCATCTACATGGCAAGCCATTTGGGGGGTGGAAGAAGTTAGTCAAATATTGACAGAGTTGAGCTCGGTCGCTTCAAGTCGTTAAAACGCCAGTACATGCCAACTATCAGCCACCAGCTATCAGCCACGAACCCCTTTCAGAGGCTGGCCACCACTCATTCATTTTATCTACGGCGCTCAACGTCCTAAATTTTTGGAGAGGCTCAAAACAGATTCTCCATTTGCATGGGGCCATGTACTGGTGGTTTAACAAAAAGTTTAAGCGCTTATCTTTTTGCGAAAAATATAAAGAAAATAAAGACGAGTCTTTTATAAGGAAAAATAATTTTATCAACATAAAAGTTTCAATATTATTCTCGCATATGTTACCAGTAAGTCACCATTTTAAATTTGTGTTCCAGCCTCAAACAAATGTCCCTACTCCATCACTTTCCCTTAAGATAAATTATGGTTTAAACCATCAGTAGTTTTTTCTTTCGATGTCGATTTTTTATCGTATACCAAGTTTTATCGAGCCGACACTAGAAAACCCCCGAATTTTTTGTCTTTCATTAACCATCTCTCTTACGTCAATACTATGGAATAAATAAGGTACACGAATGATATTATGTATAAGTCATTGTATGGTAAATAAAACAACGAAATATTTATAGGAGGAGACAATAAACAATCAAAAGGTAATTATAAAAATATAATATCAAATCAGTCTTTTACATTCTTCCAACCCCCAAAATATGGGGCACTTTACCAACCAGATTAAAACAAAAAATATTTGGGAAACATACAAGTCGTTTAATGCAATATTAAGCAATTTATTTTTATAGAGGCACAAACATACCTTCATTTGTTTTAAAGCCCTAATAATTGAAAATATGGTTAAGGTAATAATAGGTTTACAACGTGGTCCTTATACAAGGTGGAATTCAAAATCATAAAGAGTCTTTTAAATTAATTGTATGAAATAACGACCACGATGATAAAAATCAAATTTAAAATGTGGTGTTGACAAATCCTAAAAGCAAAATATTTTTTTTTATTATAAACCCAAATATGTTGGTGAAAACACATGCTAAGTGAATATTTAAGTTGTTGTGTACTCATATATAAAATGTAGACCTCTAACAAATAAATAATTAAACATTTCGACATTTCTACAAGTAAAAAATCTCTTTTAGTTGTAATAATAACTTTAGTAAATTACCACAAATGATTTAAAATAGCATAAAAAGAAAACAAAATGCACTAAGATCATAACAATATTATAAATAACAAAATAAAAATAAAAATAATGGTTTTTACTAACAATTATGATGGCTGTACTTTTTTATGAAAAACTTCACAAGATGGAAACCAGGATTAACATCTCACGAGAGACAAACATTTAGATTCAGATACATACAATCACCGAATTCTTCACCCTAACCGGCTTTATGATTTAGATACGTACAGACCCTTTTTTTATTCCCTAATTAATATTCTCTTACCTACAAGGGAAACTCGATAACCTTTAAATAAGTTTTTTTTTTAAATATATTTATCACATATAATATTTATTTTTTTGGATTATTATTGTTCATAAAAAAAAAACGTTTCACCTAACTAAAAGATGTATTAAATATGTTAAAAAACAAATGGTTATCTAGGCTACAACCCAGGCCACCAAGGTCACCCTGTTTTCCGTGGCGGCCCAACCGGGTAAGGACCAAAGAAGGTCCCCGCCCCCCAAAACAAAAAATCAATCTGAAAAAAAAAATGTTATGCAAAAATATAAATTGAATAACTTTTATCTGAGAGCAGCATCGCAATTTTTTATAAAATTAAAAAAAAAAAAAAAAGATTAAAAAATAATATATATTTTATTATTATTATTATTTTTTGTCCGATCGGGCAATCTGTCCCCGACAACTCTAGATGCCTAAACGACACTCGTGATTAATAAGTGGTGTCTTTTTCGGCATATTTTTTACAAAAACTGTCATATTTCACTGATTTGTTTTTCTTGTTTTTTTTTTTTTAATGATATGTATGAAGTTCAAGGTATATCTCTATTCAGTTTCAACGTATTTGGGCCATTAATAAAAACGTTGGCAAAAATACCGAATTCGAAAATTTGTTTGACGAACTCTGAAAGCTACTCCGAATAGGGTTTTAAAGTGTCGTTGAGTTTTTTCTTTCCATTTTTTTTGTCTGTTTGTTTTTTTTATGTTTGTATTATGAGCCTGCATAGTTTGTTGATAAAATTTTCAACATCACGACATGTACTGATGCAGTAAAATCCCTCAAATTTTTAATCTTCCATTAATGATATCTCCTACGTCCATACTATGGAATAAATAACGTACACGAATCATACTACGTATAAGTCATAGTATGGTAAGTAAAACAACGAAATATTTATAGGAGGAGACAATAAACAATTAAAAGGTAATTAAGAAAATATAATACCAATCATGGTAGTGCGGAGAAAACCTTCACATTTTTTGTTTTTCACTAACTATCTCTCTTATGCCAATACTATGGAATAAATAAGGTACAAGAATGATACTATGTATAAGTCATGGTATCGTAAATAAAACAACGAAATTTTTACGGCATGAGACAATATAATTTTTTTACAATAAAACATTTATATCAATCAAATAGAGTGATCAAAACTCTTGAAAGTATAAACAATCACTTTTATGATAATTTTATATTTCAAGGATAATGTAACACTATTACTATTGCACCACAAATACCTATATAATAAATTACTTAAAATATTTATTTTTCATATTAATGCAAAATAATACCATAGCTTGCATAAATTAATATGAAGGCATGAATAGAAAAACAAAGACGCTTTGCTTTCAAAACATGTAAATACTTAGATAAAAAACAACTTTACCATCTAGGTTATCAGTCGGGTGACCATTGTCACCTTATTTCCCGAGCGGCCCGACCGTGCACGGACCAGAGAAGGTCCCAACGAAAAAAACAATAAAAAAAATCAAAAAAAAAAATATATTATACAGAAAAATGAACTATTTTGCCTCCGCGTTACATTGAAATTCCTTACCAAATTTAAAATTACAATAGTAATTCAAATTTATTTTTTTATTTTATTTTTATTTTTCTTTTTTGCCCGGGCGGGTAAGTGGACCTTAACCACTCTAGTAGCCTAGTTTACTATACATTTTGTCCCTTTGGAAAAAAATAATAGTGGAACAAACACAGTTGAGGGATTGATAGTATTTAAAGGTTTTAAAAAAACTATTTTTTTTTTTTTTTTTACGTATGGTTAAGGTCAACCGTAAATGAAATGTGGCAGTATTAATGTAATGACTTTATATGCTAAAATCAATGTATATTAGTACAAATTTTATCTTATTATATTTAATCTCGTACTTTAATTAAGGATTGGAAATTTTATGATTGAGTGAGTCATAATAGATATAACACATCAATAAGAATGATACAATTATCAAACATCCTCTAAGTTTGGTTACATTGAAGAAAAATTGACTAAATAAGAATATGAAAGATTGTTTTTAAGAATAAAATATTTGTATTTTTAATATTGATACATTGATTCAAATCTTAACAATAATATTCCCCACAATAAGATAGTGACTCAATAAGATAAGATGCATACATATAATCTTAGCGACAATGGTAAGTTCTTTTGTATATCAAATTTTAAATAAAATAATATATGAATTAATATGATATAAAATTAACATCACATTTAAAAAAATAAAAAAAATAAAAATAGTTAGATAATTATCTTGAAAAATAAAAATACAATATATATATAAAATTGAAAGCAAAAAATTGTATCAATGAAATATGCATGTGCATGAGGACAAATGCATATAACATATAAAAATTTTCGAACACTATCTATGTAAACTCAAGAAAGGGAAAAAAAAACAATAATGAAGTAAATTTGAAAACTTAATGAACATGTGTTCAATGATGTGAAAAAACTACGAAGGTAAGTGTTTCTTTCTTTTTTTATTTTTCTCTCATCGGGCATCCTTCTCGTTGTTTTATAAACATTAAGTGAAAAATTAATAATATTGAACAAGTTGAAGTTCTTATACTTCATCAAATAAATAAATACTGGTTATGCACACTCGTTCCCTTTTGCTGTCTTTTTTTTTTCTTACAGAAAATTAAGACGAAAGTAAAAAACTGATAGATTATTACTAAGCAAATAAGATAAATAACGTATGCAGGCAAACAATATCAAAATGGATTCACATTGCATTATTATCTAATTCGGTGTAAGTTATTATCATAATGATATATATTGCTTTTTTTTTTTTTAATGTAGTAATATCGCTAAAATCAATTATTTGATTATTTAGTCTACCAGTCCAAGAGTACAATCCATTGTCACCACTTTATCACCTTGAATGAGACTATAAATTTAATCAAGAAAGTTCATCAGTAACTTTAAATTCTCATACCGACGTCATTAAACGTTACAACTTTTGCATATAATTTTTTAAATGTTTATAACTTAAACTATATTATATGTCAATATTTGATTCGACTTTGACATATGATTCTCAGTTACGGTTTGAAGTACTTGAGGTTTTTATTACTCAATGTAAATATATTTCATGTATTTCTTATGATTATTTGCTCATGAACTTGTCGAAAACCTTCATGTATTTTATTTTTATGTCGAATAATCATCGCAATCTACATTTATATACGGTGCTGATTTTTTATACGTGGATTTTTCGTTCGTAGTATATTACTACATAGATTGTTTATTTAAAATATTTGCATCCACTATTTATTATTCTTGCACTCTTCGATGCATGTACCTCACTTTGCAAATTATAAAATAAGTATAAATGTCATTATTTTTGATATAAGATATTCTTATATTGCTCTATAATTTTTTTATATTAGTGTTGTGAATTTTTTTGTTGTACATTTACTTCATCATTAAGGTTTAATAATGAAACTTTTATCAATGTAGGTCTTCCTATCGATTTTTGCTACTGATTGGAGTAAACGTGTTGTTGTTTAAAAAATTTGGTTGCACATGTATGCCTTCCTTAATAAGAGTCTCTTGACATAATCTTAAGCGCAACTCCCTCGCGTCTTGAGTGTTTGAGATATTTTTTCTATCTTTTTTTTTCTTAAACCACCGGTCCCCTCACCACCGAAAACCCCTAGTCCCTTTGAGGTAGGGCCTGGTTGTATGGAGGGGTGGCGACCGTACGGAGGCGCCGGGTTGTACGGAGGCCGTCGGGTCCAATCCCGCCATTTTCCAAGAGACAACTTTGTCGATTTTTTGTGCTTAGAAAAAAACATCAAAATGTGTGAAAATTTGAGGGTCCATAGATTAGGTCCTGATCTTTCAGGAAAAAATATCAGGAAGAAAAAATAAATCATTTTGGCGGTAAAATATTCGCATAGCCGATTTGGTATTGTTCTGATTTTTGTCGCAAATTCCGTACGGAGGTCCGCCCGTTTCTGAAACGACGCAACTGGTATCCTTGAGGTTTTGTGACGTTAGGAGGACATGTTTTCCACGCTGTACTACCGGTACCCATCGTGAAACGACGCTACTAGTACCGATGAGGTTTTCTGACGTCAGGGGGACCGGTGGTTTAAGTGGAGGACGACTAGCAGAATCCTCTCTCAACTAAATCGTGGGTTGAGTTTTTTTGTGGGACCTCAACAATCCATGCGATTATGAGAGTTTCGTCCAGATTAAAGCAAGACACTGGAAACAAAAAACTTTAAGGCAGGTCGACGCAATTTTTTTAAAATCTCGTTAACCCCTACCTATACTACCCCACGTTTTCGTTTTGACTGCGTTGACCATCGTGCATATCCTTTTGACTTTTTTTCATAACTTTAACTGAACTGACAGAATTCACTATGTTTATAATTACGACGCAATCTCGTTTCCTTATTTAAATGCACTTCATGTATCCTCGAATACAACACATCCCCACCCGACTTGAAAGTTGGGTTAGATATATTCACGATTTTCCTTGCTGTAAAATTCTTGAAACGATGACTTAATCGCATTTATAACTGAAAAACTTGATTGCGCCGTAATTTTTTTTTTTTTTTGCATATGCGTTAAGTGTAATTCTCGATGATTGAGAGTGGTGATTTGAATGAGTATTAGCAATGTATCATAGCTCTTGATCCGGGTGCTTTATTGTTATGGACTCCCAAATCGTTTGTATGAAATTTTATTTTTGAAGCAGTCACTTAACGACCGTGATTGTGTGTTTCCACTGCTTGTTTAAAAACTAAGATATGGTAATAGCAGACTGCTCAATTTTGGTTTTATGGTTTCTAATTGGAATGCACAACGATCAAAGCGGATCTTGCAGGATAATATGTTTTAATTAGTGTTTCATGACATACTTCATGAAACGGCTAGACATATCTCTCTGCAAGACAATCTCATTTTGTGTTTTAATTGTTTATTTATGGTTGAGAAATAACAGTTTTGAAAATATTAGAACGTATTAATTCAGATACAAGGACATCTTATAAGCGAAACAGTTTGCACATATTAAGTTTGAGAAAAATTTTAATTAATGTATATTTTCTTTGTGTAGTTGCTTTGAATATTCTTCACGCATTATCTCTTTCATCCAACTGCTTTGTCATTTCAGTTTGATAACTTAGTCTGTTAGAGTTTACGCTCTACTTGAGCGATAGGTAGACAACCGTTGTTCCCACAATATATTTTCATGTTCGCTCTTTTTTTTTATGACGTTGAATAGCTTATGGGTTAGTATAAATTATGAGAGTTATCTTCCTTAGACCGCTAGTACATAACCCCAACCTTATTGAAAAAGAAACTCGTAATCTAAAAACGAATTGAAGGTTCGGTCTGCCAGACCACAATGGTTGGAGGCGCCAACCAAAAAAGAAAAGAAGTGCACCAGTGACATTTCGAAAAATTTTGGCATGCAGTAAGGCATTTCTACTCGGGTGTACTAGTGGTTTAAGGAAGATGTTACCAGAATTATCACTAAACCCACAGAGTTAGTCAAAATAATTAGGGACTTTATTGAGAAAGGGTTAATTCGATCTTTGGAGTCACTATAAATTATGAAAACCTTCCTTGAGAAAGAGAGTGCTAATGAAATTTTCACAAAAACAAAAAAAAAATATTTTTAGATACTTCTATGATACATAAGTTTTCTCTTTAGATTTCGTTTAGTATATATTATTCGAGCACATTTCCTTTTGGGGAGTGTTGCACAATTTTTTGTTGATTTAATATCGTTAGTGCCTGTTACAGATAGATAGTTAAGAGTGCGATACGAAGTTGATCTCGTTAACTCGACAGGTGGTGTCTACGTTGGTTTTATGATATAAGTCATCGCTACCTTTATGGAACATTCAAACGTTTTGAGTTTCATCTACTTCTTACAAGTTAATTTCTGACCCAATCTCTACTCGCTTCCGTATTTTAACCTAAAGACTTAGCCCTGTGGGTTTCGGGGGTTCCCTTAAAATTTATCCGGTTTCTTTCAAAATGCCATTTAAAAAGGTTGATTATCGTTTGGAGAGTTAGACAATGATCGGGGCTTTCGAGTGAGTTAAGAGGGTTTTAGTTAGAAAAAGTAGTGAGATTGACTCTATTAGTGCAATGCAACATGACTTTCATCTGCATATGTGTGTGCATCATGCAAATTAGTAGTTGAAGCTTGATTTTATTTTTTGCAATGTTTTGGCTGAATGTTTGTGGAGTGCAATGAACAATCTGCACGATAGAAGTATGAGAGGAATATGACCCTGTGCAGCACGACCCACTTACCTGATGGATTACCTTTTTTTACACTTTCTATTATACCTCGGGTTGTGAAGGGTGTATATGTAAATAAAAATATATGTTTTTAGTCTATCATCTGCACTCCGTATTGATTTGTGGGAATGCGCTTGTGGTTGATGTTATATTTAGTATTATCATAGTTGTGACGCGTGGTAATAAATATCATAGTCAATGTACAGGGCCGTGTTTTTATTTTTCCTTTTTGCATTTGGACCATTTCTTGATTTATGTGTGTTAGCCTTCCGCAGCGGCTATGCAACTTTTTCCCAACAAGTTTCACACGGTTGGGAATTGAGGGCCAAATAACACCACAAAGACACGCAGTCTGCAGGACCGGACCGCAGTACAAAACCGCCATGCACACACACACACACACACTCGACAATCGATCATGTGTCGAAATGCATGTCGGAAACCATGTTGGAAACTTGTGGAAAAAAAGTTGGAGACCTGTAGGAAACCATGTTGGACTCGTTGAGAAAACGTTGGAGACCTGTAGGAAACCATATTGGACTCGTTGAGAAAATGTTGGAGACCTATAGGAAATTATGTTGGACTCGTTGAGAAAAAGTTGGAGACCTGTACGAAACCATGTTGGACTCGTTGAGAAAAAATCGATAATGTTGAGATGTAGTTGAACACAGTTGAAAACCCGCTTTCAACAGTTGATCACAACCCTTGTGGCCTGAATACGTTAAACATGAAAATGAGAATTTGTTGGAATTTATCGACAATGTTTTTGTTGTAGTTCCCCATGTTGGTTTGCGTGCAGATTCAATTCATACGTGACCTCGTGTACCCCCTATTCTACAATATACGAGAAAACACCCTCAACTGTCCACCTTTGCGATTGAATGCAAAAACTTTCGCAAGTGGTTCAGTAGCTCGGTGGGGATAGGCTAATCTAAGGGATAGTAAAAACACTCACTAGTTGAGGTAAGTTGTACCTCGTGGGACCCTATCATGTTATTGGGATTCGGTGACGATATAGATGACGCGCTCGGCATGAACAACGAAACTCTTTGTGTTTATGCGACATGCTAAATCCAACGTGAAACGACCGAGAGGGTCCCTTCAATGAGATCGATACACTGACAACATATGAATTGGTTTAGGTTGTTACTTAAAATTTATAAATATTACAAAATTTTTAAATGTTTGCTTTTTATTTTTCATGACAGTTATAAATTTTCAACAGTAAGCCACTTTTCTTATGCTGCTCACTTTTTTTTTGTAGTTATTTGTTTGTTTAAATATTTTGCAAATTAATTTTAAATGTGAAATTCAACATTTTTAAATCTCACAATAATATATATATATATATATTTTTGCCCTTATATGACCTAATAGATTGTTCTTAAAAAAAATCATATTCATTAACTACCTACGCTACCAGAGTGGTCAAGGACCACTTGTCTGGTCGAGCTAAAAATAATAAAAAACAATAAAAATTTTAATATAAACTTTTACTTTTTACTCTAAAATTGGTAAAAATTTTCAGTATGACCCTACGACAAAGTTTTTTAGTTTTTTTTTTTGCACAATATAATTTTTTTCTTTTTTCTTTTTTTCTTAGGACCTTCCCATGGTCCTTATATGGTCGTACCTCCAGGGAAAAAAATGTGACCTGGGCGACTCGGCTGGTAACCTGTTTAACTATAATATTAAGTTGTAACATATTTCATATAAATAACACGTAAAATCTTTAATAAAATAAAACAGGAGAAGCGGGAGGGAGATGTGAACAATGTAGTTTGTAATCAATAATTTTTTATTTTTTTTAAATGCTTCAGAGATTGCCTCATCATGTTGGGAGGAAGAGACGCGAGACTTCGACTTACTGAGCATATGCGATTTTACATTTCCTGTATTTTAAATGTAAATAATGTTGTTTCTCCTTTCCCTCCCACTTCTACTGTTTCATTTTTAATGTAAGCGGGAGGGAGAGGTGAACAATGTTGCTTAACTTAACAATTTTTATTGCAAATAATATATATATATATATATATATATATATATATATTATAGAAATGGATCTGATATATTTCGACTTTATTATAGGCAGTATAAAATTAAATATGAAAAAAATAATTATTGCAATCAAATTTTAATTTTTGATTTTACAATTTTTGTCCCGCTTCTTACCGCTAGGCTCAGTTAGTTTTTCCTTTCGAGATATCTGCATCAACCGATTGTTTTATTGTTTGGGGGAATGGATATGGATATGGATCAAAAGATGCACAAAGTACACGCGTAGGATGCACTGAGTACACACGTCACAAAGTAGCATAAGCCACCAAGTGGCAAGATCATAGAGACGTTACAACCAAGGGTTCCACACAAGCGTTCCGACAATCCCAAGCACCACCGTCTCCCACAAATCCACGTCCGCAAGCTCATATCATCACTACCGGTAGTAATGATAATCGTCGTGTGGCCGGCCCAATAGGTCGAACACATACCACGATGATCGACTTATAGTTCCACCCAACGAAAACACTAGCAACGAAAAACACTACACAGGCCTACCGCTGACCAAAAGAACCACACCGCCAAAATCGGGTAGCAGAGAGTGGTTCGGAACAGGACCCGGTTCGAGGACCAAACTCTACAGCATCGCGTCCAAGAGTTCTGCGACAACACGGCACTCGCTCGAGAACCGAAACAGTGCTCAGGCCCGAACAGAACTCGTACTCAAAATGCAAACAAACAAGGGTCCGAAAGGGCAAAAGATCAAAACAAGTCAAAAGAAAAGAAAAAAGGAAAACCAGATACCCAAAACCGAGCTCCGCGCGGAAGACCAGGGATACCCTGTCCGCATATTCCGCCAGCGTAGTTGAGGTCCTCAGAATAACAGGTTGACCGTATGCCTCCAAACCGCATCCCTTCGGACAGCGAAACTCTTCAACACCCTCAAAAATAAATTTTCCGGGCAGTCTTTCAGAGCAAGCTCCCTTTGCAGAGCCCGCACACGATCTGAAATCTCTTGAACGAATCGAGTTGTTGGTATCAATTCGATGCAAGTAACTCCCAATGATAGCACTTTTTTGCTTCTTATATCACCATGACCAATATGACTGTCCATTCAGAACATTCAACTTATTAGTAGTCCACATGCAATCATCATTTCTGGGCATCTGAATACAACCCAGAAAGGATAAGACTACCGTACCCGAATCTGACAGCCAAGAAAATCAAATCTCCCGGAGCCATCATCAGTCCTCTTGAGCACCAAGTTGGAGGGATAACACTCCTTGAAAGCACTTAGAATCGCAGAGTCCGTAATACCAATAGGTAAAGAGATGACCAACATGACGTCATCGATCAAGCGAGACGCAAAACATAGCGCACAACCCTGCCTAAGGAACAAGAAAACCGGTATTCGGCAAAGGCATACAAAACACAGGCAAGAGGGAGACTCGTACTCTTCCCCATGAAAATCCCCAGCTCTTGCTGTAGTAACACATCTGTCGCGCGAAAATACGTATGGTTCAACTCAAGGTTCACAAAACGATGAACATCATCCAGGTCCAACGTTCGCCAGTGATCACCTCCCGTAGTTAATCCAAAAGTCGTACCCTTACCGAGGGAATTAACGCGAACGAAAGTCTTACCTTTCCCCCTATGGTAATCAATGAGCCAATCCACAACACGACTGATGTCAGCATGCGGAAACTTGCTAAACATCTCTTTAATGTTAAAGGAATACGACAAAATCGTTCTTCCATCCCCCAAACAAAGGAACCTACAGTTGGCGTTCTCCAAACGCGACCTCAGGCAAGATACTGCAAGCAAATTAAAGTGTCAATTCTTTGGTAATGCACCAAGCAGATGGTTCAGGGCTCTGGCCACCACCCGGCCCGTACGGACCATAGGTTCATCAAAAGAAGAACAAATAGGCCGAAAACGGCTAAGGTCCTTGTGCTTCGGTAAAAGGTAGGCGGACCTACACTTCCCCTTCCCATTCCATTGCACAAAACTTCCCAACCCAACACCGCAGGCGTCGTCTTGGAGTTCACGTAAGGCAACACTTTCAGGGTAATTCACAATCCGATAGCCGGGATTGAAAACGAAGTTACTCAACATAGCTTCGTAATAGACCGCATGACACATCACTGCAGTTTCCCCTGGGTTAGGGTCAACAACTGTCAAAACAAGCGACTCGAATCTCTTCTTAACTTCGAGGACTTCATCCAAAGTCAAAACCCGACTGTTATTCGAAGCCTCGGAGAAACAGTTAGCCAAAATCTCCGTGTTAAAAACCGGTGCAGGGCCATTCCAATTGATCCAATGACTGAACCCAACAGACAACTCATCGCGAAAGGTGGCCAAGCGATCAGGTAGACGTGCTCGTGGTACATTTTTAGCATTAACAACCAAATGATGAATACCATCAAGTCCACTTAGTCGAACTAACACATGCCCGTGAGCACGAGGAAAAGACAAACCCGCACAGGTGCAGGTAAGCACAGAGCGTGTTGACAGACTACGCATGTTGTGCAAGATATCAGCAACAGAGGGTTTTTTTGTTCCCACTATCCGAATTTTCCTTCATGCTCTGAGCAGGAAACACAAAGGTAAGTCCAAACTCATTAAAGCATCATTCACCACTTTACGGACATCAACGAACTTAATACGATCATCATAACGGATACGAAAGACAAGGTCAACGCTGAGGCTCAAACCAAACCTATCCCGAAAACAACGTGAAATAATCCTACGCAGATACTTTCGGGTAGATTTGCGGGAGAAGTCTTTGACAGCACGATATAAACGCAACACAAAGCGCATGCTCCATTTGCTAAACACAGTAACCTGCCTCGGATTTCGGAGAATGCTGATCAAAATCTTCTTAAAAAATCCACACTTCGACGACCATTTACAAACATGCAAAACAGAGAAGAGTCCCCCCGACTGCAAAAGAGTCTTACAGTCTTTGAGACAGGCAGTACCCGAATTAGATACAATCTTAAAGTCCCCAAACGTCTTGGCTAACTTCTTCCAACAAGGTTCTCAGATATTGCCATCCTGTGCATAAAATTCCACACCGTTATTTCCCGATCTCAACATCCTCAAGGAAAGTGAAAAAGTCAACGCACCAGTCGGCAGACGTGGCACGACGACAACGTACGAGTTTCCATAGGAAATTAACAAGTGTATGCCTCTCCTTACCCCTCGCACGTTCCCTCCTTCCCAATTTCCTTGACTTCGATTTGCTACTCTGCTTCTTACAACCCGAAGTATTGAGGAAAGGAGACCACAATTTGATATAAGTCTTCTCAAGGACAGTCAGGTCACCCACTACCAAGATATCAACAGGGAGGAATAAGTAATTACCAATCCCAAAAGAAGTCAGCCAACGGTGAAAATGCGAGCATGTGCGATTTCTGCAACAATAAATATGCTCGCTCCAGCGAACGTCAATACCCCGAGTTGACTTGCCAACATAAAACAGTTTACAAAATAGGGAAATCCCCACATATACACACGAGGTAAGTTCCAAGAAATCCAAGTCATGACGTTCGTACAACTCAAGCCACTTGGGGATACACTTCCCAGCCCAACGTATCTGCTCGTACAAAACTAACAACAAAGACACTTATCGGAGGACTCGTTCAACAGGCTTATTCACAACCAAAGACTCACATCGCTCGTGGGTCAGAAGACGACAGAGCTTCCAAAGTTGTTGTACAGTTAAAACTCGTCACACATCGGTAACAGGTTCCACATCTTCATTGCCGCCGGTATCCGCTGATGTTGCGATATGAATGATCTCGGCATTGCCCGGCATTGCCGATGGGATCGTTGACGAAAGCAAGCTCCGTACGGTGGTCAGCAATATAAAAAATAACGTCGATCTTCTTGTCATAATGCAAGCCTTCGTTCTGGCAGATTGCCTGCAAATCCGTAGCATCCAGATCCTTCAGTTCCCTCAAGATATTGTTACGAAAACGCAACTGAGCAAACGCCCCTTTGGTTGATGGTGTCAACACCGAAGCACGCGCAGGAGACTTCGTAGGGGTCCATTGGTGGACTAGGGTCTTCAAACTCGGGCTCGGGGCCCCTCTTACGCTTCTCAAAGATGGCCAAACGTTGAGTTTGCGCACTAAGCTCCTGAGTAACGCTAGTGTCGCTACCATCTCCAGAGCTTGCTGACGAGCTGCCAACTTCCGACCCGTAAGTGACCTTCTTCTTCCCATGCTCCCTGCTGAGTGGGATAACTGATGCGACGACCTGGTACATCCGGTCAACGATCCGGTTCTCCAGCTCACCCACTTGAATGGCAAGCTGGATGTTCAAATCCTTTTGCATGGCTGCACGCACGACAGCCTCCAAAGCCTTCTTCTGCTTCGCTTTCAAAGCCTTCTTATCCGTACGAGCACGTTCTTCTTCCCTCGCACCCCGTTTCTCCTCAGCTCGTCGCTCCTCTTCTTCTTTCTTCAATTTCTTCTTCCTCTTGTTCGCTTTCTTCAGGCGTTCGACAGCGTAGTATTCCTCCATCGCAGACACGTTATTTCCAAGCTTGGCAATAGTACTCCTCAACTCTGGGTCCAACTGATGAGGTTGCTCCCTTCTTCCATCGTAGCCTCGTGGAGATCGAGATCGCCTAGTATCTGTAGAAGTTGAAGGTCGGGTGCTCGAATAACGCCGGCTTCGGTTCGGGCAATAATTGGCGTAGTGACCCGTTTCATTATAGGCGAAACAAGTGGGGGGCCTATAAGGCCTACGCTCCCCACCTTCATCCCTCACTTCGCGGGACCGGTCGCCCCTCTCCCGGTCACGATCACTTCGTTCTGGCTGATCACGTGAAGACATCACGGCGCTCGGTGCAACGGCACAAATCCGCAAAAACGCGCATGTACACACCCTCAAGATAAACGAAAAACAAATTGGCAGACAACTCCGATACGTGATCACTCAGCCCGGCAAGGTAACTCCAGGTAAGTTCACACACGCAGTCTAACGGATATGGATCAAAGGATGCACAAAGTACACACGTAGGATGCACTGAGTACACACGTCACAAAGTAGCATAAGCCACCAAGTGGCAAGATCATAGAGACGTTACAACCAAGGGTTCCACACAAGCGT
>BFEA01000259.1:1656275-1673142 GCA_003427395.1 Chara braunii | reverse complement strand
GAGAGAGAGAGAGAGAGAGAGAGAGAGAGAGAGAGAGAGAGAGAGAGAGAGAGAGGAAGAGGTTATATCAACCAGAACAAGGTGTCAACCTCTGAATTCGACGACAGAGGGGAGAGGGAGTCGCGGGCTCACTTGTGCACAGCTGACACGTGGACGAGATATGGTCGACACCGCCACGTGTCACTTTGCTGGGATCCAATCAACCGTCTAGTTTCCTGACTGATTGCTTCTGTTCCCCCGCCAGAAGCAAGCGAGCGAAGTGGGCCGTTGAAGAAGAAAAACACGAAGAGGAAGAAGAAAAAGAACCACCGTGCTTCCTCCGGCGGGGGAGCAACTACCTGCTCCTGGCTATGGCGGTCGGCTGCCGATTGCTTGCCAGGTCAGGTGCCGGTTTTCATCACCGCATGTCATCGGACCACGCACAGGATAACGACAAAGCGATTTGTGTGTCCGACTTCCCAGAGGGACGATCACTGGAAACGGAATTAACAGATCTATGGCGACTCAGCCGTCGATCATCAACATCGACGGACAGAAACGGGCCCCCCCTCTTTCCTAAGCGAAAGGCCGAGAGCCGAGTCCCACACCACCCTTTTTGCATGCATCTGCCCACAAATAACCCACACGTTCGGACATCACAACGACTTGAATCGTACCAGTTCTATGTAGGCCCAGGCTCGTTACCGTCAATCTGCCTGGATCGAAGGCTGGGAATGGCAGACAGCCTTATCCACACTTGTGTCAATCCCCCAACAGTTAGGGTTTTCTTGCACAAACATGAAGTGTTCGTGTGGGGCCAAGGGGATCCCATTAGGTGTTGGGCAGTGGGAATCGTATGGCGCTAAGGAAGTCGGCCGTACTGTGCGTCCGTCCGGTCGCTTGGGAGTGGGAAAGGGGGAAGAAAAATGAAGTAAAAAAGAAAGAAAGGCGGCCACAAAGTCAGGTCGAAGATGGGGTTGTTGGGTCGAAGCTGGGCCCGGGTCCAAAACTGGGCCGACAAGCCACGTTCCCAAAGGACGAAGCGATGATTTCAGGAAAGAGAGGGAGAAGGGGAGAAGCAATAGCCCATGTGTGTTCGGGAGGGCAGAACTAGCAGGTCGATTAACGTCCAGGTGCAGAATGTGAACTTGGGAATTGCAAATGTGAGCGGGCCATTGTGAGGGGGGCATAGCAGAGAGGTTGTAGCTACCCAACTGGATCCATCCAGCGAAGGGCTACATCCTGGTAGTGTGTAGGCACACGGCTTTCCTGAATGCATCTGACTCCATCCAGCCAAGTGCAACCACCTGGTAGTGTGCAGGAAGACGGCTTTCCTGAATGCATCTGACGGCGATTACAGCTATTCCTGGATGCAGCTGACCGCAATCAAGTCCAGAGCTCAGTCCAAAATTGTCATAGTGTGTGTATGCCCTGAGCGTAAGTGTGAGTACGCCAATGCCGAGATTTGTCTATGAGCGAGGGGTCTGCTCATCTTGCAGCGGATCGGCCTTGCCGAACACGTCTGGCCAATTATCCCACCAGCATCTCCATTCAGCTGTGTATCAGAGACACGGTCGGGGTTCAACCATGGGCTGGCTATTCCAAGTGATCCCCTTTCACGACGAGCTTGAGTCTTCGCAGCAAGTCCTTCACTACGAGTATCTTCAACGACGTTGAATAAGTCGTGTCCGTCTCGTTGTGGACTACGGGTAGGTCCCACATGTGAAGTGCCCGTCTCTTCATTTATGGCCATGGCTGGATCTTTGTGATCCACGGTCACGAAAACAATGAAGAACACGCCCAAGTAGGACCTCTGCGGTAATGCACACCTTGTTGTGTGCCTTGTTATGTTGTCAGTGGTGGGCTAAGGTTTGGAAACCAAATGACCCGCTCAGACAGAATGCATTGTGCATTGCCCATGCACCTGCTGCACCAGTGAGCCAGGACTCCCAGGCGCATTCTGACCTAGCTGATTTTGTCCTCTCTCGAGCATGAAGAGGCCATGTACCTTCGTTACCACACATACACAGACAAACACACACCCTCTTCCTGCCCCTGAACCAAAACCCGCCCAAATCTCGCCCGCGGTGATAGCCTGGTGGTGATGGCTAAGAGCAACAACACCCTGACTTGTGCCGCTTGCGCAGGCATATCGACCTCGTGCCCTTCCCCATAACGATTCGTGCATTGAAAAAAGATTAGCATGGCCCCACTGCAAGGAATAAACACACGAATCGAGAAATGGGTTATGGAGTTCTATGGACCCATCCCAGGCCACCTATGCACTTTGTTATCATGCTGAAAGGTGCTAACGGAGCTGGCTGGGCCACTTTCCTTCACAAAATAGGCCCACGTTTGAGCTCTCAGCTGGACCTTGGGGAACCCGGCTCCAATGTTCCACGCTGTACAGTGCAGTACGCAACAGTGATTCATATGTAGGACCCAACTCATTATCGTCAATCTGCTAGGATCGAAGGCTAGGAATGGTAGATAGTCTTATTCACAATTGTATCATTCTCCTAACGGTTAGGATTTTCTTCCATGCGCATGACGTGTTTGTTTAGGGCCAAGGGGATCCCATTAGGCGTTGGGCAGTGCGAATCGTGTGGCGATAATGAAGTCAGTCGTAGTATTGTGCATATGTCCAATCACCTGGGAAATGGGGGGAGAAAAATGAAGTAAAACATAAAAAAGGCGGCCACAACGGGTTTGTCCGATCGAAGATGGGGTTGTCGGGTCCAAGTTGGGCCGACACGCCACGTCTCCTGAGGACGAGGCGATGATTTCAGGAAAGAGAGGGAGAAGGGGAGAAGCAATTGCCCTTGTACGTTCCGGAGGACAGAACTAGTCAGTCGATTCGCATCCAGGTGCAAAATGTGAACTTAGGAATTGCAAATGTCGAGGTGCGTCGTGAGTGCGGCGTAGCAGCGAGGTTGGCGCTACCAAACTGGATGCATCTAGTGAAGTGCTACCACCTGGTGCCAGTGATGTGCAGACACACGGCTTTCCTTAATGCATCTAACGACAATTATAAAGATTCCTGGATGCAGCGGACCACAATCACATGTAGAGCTCAGTCCAAAATTCTCATAATGTGTACCCTAAGTGTGAGTGTGAGTACGCCAACGCCATGATGCGTCTATGAGCAAGGGGTCTACTCCGTGTCATGGGTAGGTCTCATCTGTGAAGTGCCCTTCTCTACATTTCTGGCCATGGATGAATCTTTGTAATCTACGGTCACGAAAACAATGAAGAACTTGGCCAGGTAGGACCTCAGCGGTAGTGCACGCCGTGGTCCATTCTTCTCAGGATTACTTTCCCACCTTTTTTGGGAGGAGCTACCGTATGAATCACTATACCGTACTGCATCGTAAAGCGTAGGAGTCAAATTCCCCAAAGTGCAGTTGAGGGCTTAAGCGTGGGCCTATTTTGTGAGGGAAAGTGTCACAGCCAACTCCGTCAGCACCCTGCAGCATGATGAGGAGGTTCACAGGTGGCCTGGGAAGGGTCCATATACTCCATAACTCATTTTCTCGATTGGTGCGTTTAGTCCTTTCACAGGGGCCATGCTAATCTTCTCGCAATACCTCGTATCGTTTCGGGGAAGGGCAAGCGGTCAATATACTTGCGCAAGTGACACAAGTTAGGGTGTTGTTGTTCTTTGCCATCACCACCAAGCTATCACTTTGGGCGAGATTTGGGAGGGTTTTGGTTCAGTGGCAGGAAAAGGGTGTGCGTTTGTGTCTAAGTATGTGTGGTGATGGAGGTACATAGCCTCTTCATGTTTGAGAGAGGACAACATCATCTACGTCAGAATGCGCCTGGGAGTCATGACTCACTGGTGTAGCAGGTGCATGGCCAATGCACAATGCATTCTGGTTGAGCAGGTCATTTGCTTTCCAAATCGTAGCATATCACTGAAAACACAGCACGGCACGCAACACAACATGCACTAAGCAACAATATATTGCAACTTGAAGGCAAACGGCGTGCACTACCGCTGAGGTCCTATTTGGGCATGTACTTCATTGTTTTCGTGACCGTAGCTTATAAAGATTCATCCATGACCAGAAATGAAGAGAAGGGAATTTCACATATGGGACCTACTCCTAGCACGGAGCGGACCCCTCACTCATACAGGAATCACGACAGGCATACTCACACTCACATTCAAGGCACACATTATGACAATTTTGGACTGTACTCTGGATGTGATTGCGGTCAGCTGCATCCAGGAATCGTTGTAATTGTCGTGAGATGTATTCACAAAATTCGTATGCCTATACATTATCAGGTGGTAGCAGTTCGCTTGATGCATCGAGTTGGGTAGCACCCACCTCGCTGTTATGCCCCCCTCATGAAGCACCTCAACGTTTGCAATTCCCAACTTGAAGTTCAGATTCTGCACCTGGATGTTAATCTACTTCCTAGTTTTGTCCTCCGGAACACACATGGGCTATTGCTTTTCCCCTTCCCCCTCTCTTTCTTGAAATCATCACCTCATTCTCGGGGGACGTGGAGTGTCGGCCCTGCTTCGACCTGACAACCCCATCTTCAACCGGACAACCCCCTTGAGTCCGCCTTTCCTTCTTTTTTACTTCATTTTTCTCCCCCCATTTCCCAGGCGACTGGACAGACGCACAATACGACGGACTTCCTTATCGCCATACGATTCTCACTGCCCAACGGCTAATTGGATCTCCTTAGCACCACACAAAAACTTCATGCACATGCAAGAGAACCCTAATTGCTGGGGGAATGACACAAATGTGGATAAGGTTGTCTGCCATTCCGTGCCTTCAATGATGGCAAATTGGCGGTAATGAGTCAGGTCCTACATATGGATCATTATACCGTACTACATTGTATAGTGTGGAACATTGGAGCCAGATTCCCCAAAGTGCAGCTGAGGGCTGAAGTGTTGGCCTATTTTGTGAGGAAAATTGGCCCAACCAGCTTCGTCAGCACCATGCAGCATGATAACGAAGTGGATAGGTGGCCTGAAAAGGGTCCATAGTACTCCATAAGCCATTTCTCGATTTGTGTGTTTAGTCACGGCAAAGGGGTCATTCTTAACTTTTCTCAATACTCTGTATCGTTTCAGGGAAGGGCATGGGATCGATATGCTTGCGCAAGCAGCACAAGTCAAGGTGTTTTTGCTCGTAGCCATCACCACCAGGCTATCACTGTGGGCAAGATTTCGAAGGGTTTTGGTTCAGGGGCGGGAAGAGGGTGTGTGTTTGTGTCTGTGTATGTGTGGTGATGGAGGCACATGGTTTCTTCATATTCGGGAGAGGACAAAATCAACCAGGTCAAAATGCGTCCGGGACTCCTGACTCATTGGTGTAGCAGGTCCATGACGAATGCACAATGCATTCAGGTTGAGCGGGTCATTTGCTTTCGAAACCTTAGCCCACTACTGACAATACAACAAGGTACACAACACAACATGCACTAAGCAACAATATGTTACAAAGCAAAGGGGTGGAAAGACAAAAGGGAAGTAGGGAGGGCACAAAATGACAGTGCAACACACAACCATGCAAGTGGGTGGGCAAGTGGGTGGGTGAGCGGGATACCAACAGAGCAAAACATGCAGCAACATAGAAACTCGTAGAAGAAGCAAGAATCAAAGCAAGGTATCACCTACTCACATGATATTGAAAACCTTCCAGAATATAGGTTTACACCACCATCAAGACCAAAGAAAGAGCAATGCAAATGTCGTTCATCACTCGAGAAACATAGACACAGGTATTCCATAGAAAGCACCCCTTTAAACCACCAGTGCATCCAAAAAAGTAGATTGAGCCTCTCCCACAAATTCGGAGGCCATGGGCCGTCAATAAACTGAATCAACGACTTATGACCTCCTATTGTTAAAGAGGGACCCAATTTCCTTTTTCGGATGTATTGGTGGTTTAAACCACCAGTAGTTCCTAAAGTCGTGGCGATTAACAAACCACAATAATGTTGTATGAATGGATCCATACATTGGTGTGTCGATTCATTCGAGTATAAGCGCTTCTACTTCATTTTTTTCGCAACATATGTATGAGCAAAATACTATTGGTTTAATAATATCATTATTCATTTCTTGCATAATTTGGTATTTTCTCAAGTGTTTGTAGTTGTCGGAGTATAGTACCTTTAGACCACCAACACTTCAAAACCTTTCTACCTGATACAAATTTATGTTGTGCAATGATAAAAGATCGGCTAACGTGAACACGTTTGTTTTTATCTTTTGTTTCACACCGACCAAAAATGAGTTCATGTGGGCGCCACCAAACATTTTAGCTCGAAGGTTGGGTTAAGTACTGGTTGTGATGTGCCAGGTGCCTATTTGATTGTGTGTGTGTCTCTGCATGCAAGTGTGAGGCATTGATGGGGCATTTGTTCCCAACAAAGGTAAGACAATCATGTTGATTGAACCCACATGAAAAGAAAAAAGAAAAAAGAAGCACCACATTAAAAAATAAATATATGGGTCAGCAAACTTTCGATTACTCCATGCAAAATATGTGAATAGCTTCCCAAGCCAGCCTTCCAAAAAACAACAAAATAAATCAAGGTGTGATATAGTAAAAAAACGCAGCAGGTAACACTCAAACAGTATGCGGGTCTTCTACTTTGAAGTGCATCGTAAAAATAATAAAATAAGTATACCACACTGAGTAAAAAACAAACAAACAAACAAAGTGATGGACTGGTGAAGGATACATTTTTCCCCATGAGCATTGTTGATGCATCAAGATGGACTACTTTGACCACTTTCACCTTTATTACGTTTAGTGGATTTTAATAAAATAAACAAATTAAAAATTAATCAACAAACAATAAGATTACAAATTAACTATGAAATACGGGTTTATATCATGGCTACCGACCGGACGTCCAGAGCCCCATTCAGACAGTCTGGACCCGGTAGTGTGTGTTGGGTGTCCGGTTTGGGCCCCCTACGAAGGATTTTTGAAAAATCGTCGGCGGGGCCTAGTTGTAGGTTGGGGCCCTAGGCGGCCGTTAAAAATACGAGGAGTTTTTTTTAGGCGCGTTTCGGCCTCACGGACACTGCAAGACACGAGGAGGGGAAACTTTCCCCCATGCTGCCACAGGCGGCAAAATTTTGAACAAGGGCTTGAATTTGCCCCCGCCGCCCACCTGCTTGAAGCCGCTGCCTCCTCCAAGCTGCCACCGGTCGAGGCTGCTGCCACGCTCGTTCTTGGAGCTACTGCCTCCGTTGCCAACGTTGGAGCAGCTGCCACCGTTGCCATCTTCCTCCTATAAAGCAGGTCGCTCTCGTCTTCTGCCATCAAGGAGCCAGCCTTCAGCTCGGGTGTCGCGAATACAGCGGGAAACCAGCCAGCTTTGAGGTCTCTCTCTCTCTCTCTCTCTCTCTCTCTCTCTCTCTCTCTCTCTCTCTCTCTCTCTCTCTTCACACACACACGTGATCTTCTCGAATGCGTCTGTTAGCCATGTGACGACGGTCTCCATCCCTCCCAATGGCATGTTTCCTTATATGACTTTCCGATGATGACGATCCTTTCTTGAGTAGGAGGAGGGATGGATGAATGTCCTTTCGTTTTTTTTTTTTTTTTTGCCATCTATGAATGACGCAACTCGTTGGGTCTTGAAGAAGGGTTGAGGCAAGGAGGAAGAGGGATGGATGCATGGACGGGGTCGACGTGGGAGGAGGCAGAAGGATGTTTTTTTTTTTTTTTTTGTTAAATGTGCAACAAATATGAGTGGGACTCTGTGGGAGCGATATACAGAAAACCAAGTTGCGAAATCACGCAGAAGTCCAGATAGTCATGCACCAAGTAGGAGGCAAGTAGGTGTTCGACGTGGGAGAAATGATGATGGATGAAGGCGAGGAGAAGCTCTTGGAGGAGGGTGGAGGCGAGGAGGAAAAGGGATGAATGCATGGAGGGGTTCGACGTGGAGGAGAGGTGGAATGGAGGCAAGCAGGGGTTCAACGCGGTTGGAGGAGGAGGGAGGGAAGAGAGGAGAAGTTGGAGGAGGAGGGTGGAGGCGAGGAGGAAGGGGGATGGATGTATGCATGGAGGGGTTCGACGTGGAGGAGAGGTGGAATGGAAGCAAGCAGGGGCTCGACTTGGGAGGAGGAGGAGGGAGGGAAGAGAGGAGAAGTTGGAGGAGGAGGGTGGAGGCGAGGAGGAAGGGGGATGGATGTATCCATGGAGGGGTTCGACGTGGGAAGAGCAGGAATGGAGGCCGTCGCATTTTTTTTCTTTTTCTTTTTTTCAAAGGCCGACAAAGCGGTCAGTCTTTATGTGAGGTAGAGGGATGCTGTCGTTTTTTTTTTTTTTTTTTTTTTTTGTCATCCTCCAGTATAGATAACCGCTGGGTCTTCGCTAGGAGGAAAAGGCGGGATGGAGGCAAGCAGAGGTTCGACGTGGGAGGAAGATGAGGGATGGAGGCGATAAAAAGTTGGAGGAGGAGGAAGAGGGATGGATGGATGGAGGGGTAGGATATGGATCCATGGAGGGGTTCAACGTGGGAAGAGGAGGAGAGATGGAGGCCTTGGCATTTTTTTTTCAATGCCGACAAAGCGGCCAGTTTTTGCATGAGTACGAGGATGCTTTCACTTTTTTTGTTTTGTTGTTGTCATCTTCCAGCGAAGATGACCGTTGGGTCTTTGATAGGAGGAGGTGGGATGGAGACGAGCAAGGGTTCGACATGGGAGGACGATGAGGGATGGAGCCGAGGAGAAGTTGGAGGAGAAGGAGGGTGGAGGCGAGGAGGAAGAAGGATGGATGCATGGAGGGATCCGACGTGGGAAGAGGAGGGATGGAGGCTGTTACATTTGTTTATTTTATGCCAAGTAGCAGGGATGCTTTCATTTTTTTTTTTCGTTTTGTTGTCATCTTCCGTTGTAGATGACCATTGTTTTTTTTTTTTATATATATGCTGACAAAACGACCAGTTGTATCTTCAGCAGGCGGAGGAGGTGGGATGGAGTTAGGTGGGAGGAGGAGGAGGGATGGAGGCGAGCAGGTGGAACTGGGGTGGATGCCACTGCGTTTTTCTCTTTGTTGTTGTTATATCCCCACAAAGCACCTAGTTGTTTCTTGACCCGGAGTAGGAGGTGTTTTTTTTTTTTTTTTTTTTTTTTGGTTGTTATATGCCGACTTGGCGGCCAATTGTTTCTTGAGCAGGAGGTGGGATGGAGGCAGTTGTGACGAGGAAAGATGGAGCAAGTAGGAGGAGGAGAGATGGATTCGTTATACTCCGATAAAGCTTGCACAAGAGGACGAGGTGGGATGAAGGCAGGCGGGAGGAGGAGGAGGGATGGAGGCGAGTACGAGACAAAGTGATGGAGGGTTGAAGTGGAGGGATAGAGGCGAGGAGGAGGGATGGATGTTTCCTGTCTCACTGACTAAGCAATCCAACCTAGTTGTTTCTTGACCCGGAGTAGGAGGTGGGTTTTTTCTTTTCTTTTTTGGTTGTTATATGCCGACTTGGCGGCCAGTTGTTTCTTGAGCAGGAGGCGGGATGGAGGCAGTTGCGACGAGGAGGAGGGATGGAGCAAGGAGGAGAAGGAGAGATGGATTCCACTTCGTTTTTTTTTTGTCGTTATACTCCGATGAAGCTTGCGCAAGAGGACGAGGTGGGATGGAGGCAGGCGGGAGGAGGAGGAGGGATGGAGGCGAGTACAAGGAGCAGTGATGGAGGGTTGAAGTGGAGGGATAGAGGCGAGGAGGAGGGATGGATGTTTCCTGTCTCATTGACTATGCAATCCATGAAGTCAATCAACTCAATCAATCAATCGATCGATCAATAAATCAACCAATCAATCAATCAATCAAGTCAATCAATTGATTGATTGATTGATTGATTGATTGATTGATTGATTGATCGATCGATCGATTGGCCAACCAATCAATCGATCAATCAATCAATCGATCAATCAATCAATCAATCAACCAACCAATCAATCAGTCAAGTCGATCAATCAAACAATCAATCAATCAAGTCAATCTTGACTTGATTGGTTGATTGATTGGTTGGTCGATTGATCGACTTTACTGCTTGATTGATTGGTTGGTTGGTTGGTTGGTTGATTGATTGATTGATTGATTGATTGAGACAATGAAACAGAAAAGGAATTTCGATAGACGAGAGAGAATAGACCGACTCTGATAATAAACATGTTCTTGCCAATGGTTGGATCACACCTGTTTGCAGAATGACGAAGTACAATAAGGAGGCCGTTAAAAAACACTTCGCAGACTTGGGACCAGTAGGTCCACTTAATAAAGGCAACAGGAGTAGACGATGCAAGTATTGTGACAGGCCAGTCAGTGGGACAGCCAACAGGGCGAGAGACCACTTCCTGAAGTCGAGATGTCATGTCAGCCGGTTGAAAGGAACCTTGCCGAGGGAGGAATTCCAGCGGAGGGAGAGAGGGAGACTACAAGCCTTGTCGGAGCTTGGGGCGGCAAGCGCACTGGTGGAGGAGGGTTCGTCGGAGGAGAATGAGATTGTGCCGGGAGATGTCACTCCGGAATGTCCAGCGGCTGCCTCCGAGCCTGGGTCCGGAACACTATTGCGCCAGGCTACCATCATGAACAACGGTGTTGTGTTTGCGACCCACGAGGAGACTCAGCGCTCCATTGACGACTCGATGACTGCGGAGTGCATCCCTTTTAACATGATGAGGAGCATATACTGGGATAGATTGGTAAAAAACCTGATGAAGGCGCCAACCTCGTTTCAATACGCAAAGTACGAGAAGGCGCGAACAGTGCGAGTGCAGAAAATCCGACAGAGGGTTTCTGCAAGGGTAGAGGAATTGCGGCAGCAGTGGCCCACCACTGGTTGCTTGCTGCAATTGGATGGGTGGACCGATCGGCGTGCGAGGCCACACATCAATGTGATGATCTCTTTTTCGAAGGGGGTAATATTTTGGCGGAGTGTGTGCATGTCCAGGCGTGACAAAGGATCTGTCGTGTACTATGACATATTGAGGAAGGCCATCATGGAGATTGGCGAAGATTCAGTGGTGGGGATTGTAATGGATAACGCAGCTGTGTGCGCACGTGATGGACGAATGATTGAGGTGGATTTCCCGCACATTTTCTCTGTGTCGTGCACTGCGCACAGCATAGATTTGATTTTGGAGGCATTCGCAAAGATAGGGTGGGTTAATGATGTTTTGAACAGGGCGTGGGAGGTCGCAAAGTTCTTCACCAACCACTCAAAGGTGCGGGACCTTTTGCTCTCCTCAAATGACTCAGTCGTGGCAAAACCGGGTGCCACCCACATTGTCAATTCAACACAGCGACAGTTGTTCTTGAGTGCCACCCACTTCGTCGTTGATGATTCCTTCTGGGCGGGGGTGGCGAAGGTGCAGGAAACATCCAAGGAATTGTTAGACCTACTGAGGTTCGTGGATGGACAGTTACCCACGATTAGCAAAGTGTATGGCCGCATGGACTGTGTGGTGGAGAAGTTGAGGGCAAAAGAATGTTTCAGCGATGTGGAGAAGGAGGAGTTCGAGGATATCATCATGTGTCGCTGGAATGTGATGACATCACCGCTGCATTGCGCAACAATGTTATTGGACCCGGAGTATAGAACAATGCGTCCAGACAAGGATGTTGAGGTCGCAGATGGGTTTTGGACATGGCTCTACTCGTGGTGTCCAAAACCGAAGTACAAAGAGGTTGATGAGGGGGTGAATAGCTGGATAGAGGGAACATGGCGGTTCAATTCCAAAGAAGCGAGGGAGGCAGCACGTGGAGCTCAGCCTGCAAGATGGTGGAGAAAAGATTGCAGCGACTTGCCTAACTTGCAAAAGCAGGCAATTCGCTTGCTCGGTCAGGGTTCCTCCTCCTCAGGATGCGAGAGGAATTGAAGCCTTTTTGAACGGATCCACTCTCGGCCGCGCAACAACTTGGGTGTTGTGAAACTCATCACGCTGGTTTTCAATAGCTGGAATCAGCGTCTGCCAGCGTCTGCTGGACAACTTGGCGGGTGCCAAACAACGTGGCGGTGACGACATTCCATGGGAGGTGGATTATCAGGAGGAAAAAAAGCAAGTGGAGGAGCTCTCTCAGGATGCAAAAAAGCGAGTGGAGGAATGGCGGGCTCGTTTGCGGACTGCGAATGACAATTTGAATGACACTGATGATGATGAGGACGATGGTGATGATGATGATGATAATGTGCCTGCAGTTGATGAGGTTGTGGGTGGTGAGGCAGCTGTAGACGGTATGCGCACAACACATGGGGACGTGACGCGTCGCAGATTTCATAGTAGTGTCCTCGAACTGGAGAGGGAGATGAATAAATCGTGGAGGAAGCCTACCAGGGCTTCCAAGTATTTGGTCCGGGCCCATCTGGATGAGATGGAGAGAGTCACGAAAACAATGACTTCAGAACACGCTGAGAAATATCTAGCTGCCCGGGCCAAGGTTTGTGCACCAATTGCAAAACCTGTCAAAAGGAGGAGAAGGAGGAGGGCAGATCAGAAGAAGAAGTTGTTGCTGTGACATCTGCCAAACGTCCAAGGGGCAGACCACGGAAGGAGGCAGTTCAATTGTCCGCGGACACAGCAGCTTCCCCGGGGACTGCTGATGTTGAAAGTGAGGCAAGGGATGATGATGGGAGTGACAGCAGTTCTGCAGAGGACTGCGGCTCTGAAGAAGATTATGACTCAGAGGCACAACCTTTGGCCTCGAAGCGGCACAAACAGTTAGATTGACTTAGTTAGTGATTTGGCTAGTGATGGGGTGGCTATGAGAACTGCCTCTCTCATACGCTATTTTGAGAGAGAGAGAGAGAGAGAGAGAGAGAGAGAGAGTGATGTTAGCAGCATTGCTGACTAGATATTCGTGTCAACCGCTTTTCATTGCACTGTTTTCTGCTGCTCAACTCTTTTGATAAAACTTACGAAGTTATGAACTTATAGAGATCTGATCTGGCCTCATTCTGTTGGCAGTGTGCTTGTAAAAGAATGGTCCGATTATCTGGCAGATGATGCCATGCTGTGGCCTTTTTCAGGCTTGGAATTCAGAAGAGGTAAGTATGATTAAGTTACTTTAAGTATCTCAATCTCCCGGGGTTGCTGACACTTGCAGCCCGCTTTTGCAATCAGCAGACTGACATTACGTTTTTTTTTTTTTTTTTTTTTTTTTTTAAATTAAATCCGGACCGTCCGGGTCCGATTTTGTTCGGTGTCCAGAAGATGTCCGTATTGGACCGGACACAGGTCCGGTTCCGTGTCTGGACGTGATGGGTGTCCGGGTCAGGGGTAGCCATGGTTTATATTATCTCAATACAAACTTTAAGGAACGAAGGAGTAGGTTCACTTGCAAAAACCTACCTTCGCATTTGTCAATGTATCAAGGTGCTCTTAGATTATGATAAACCAAATAAGGCTCTAACATGGTTTGTGATTGTTGGAACAATTGAGTCAAAGAAGTGTTGCTACCTACACCATTTATTATGTTAGATGCGTCTCCCATAAATTTTATAGTTCCATTTCTATAGAAAAATAATTAAAATTGACCTTATGTTATTTCTAATGACTGATTTACAATTTATTTATTTTTTTCTCCTATAATATAAACGTAGGCGTTGCACACACAAATACATATACTTTTCATAAGTACAATTAAATATGTGTTGGAAAACACATGAGTGTAAAACTGATTGTTTACCTACTTCCTTACCATTAGGACAATGTTTCGTGACATTATAATACCACATAGATTATCATATAAATATATATACATAACATAAAATATATAATCCATATAGTCACTATAAAGTGCCCAAAGCGTAGGCAGAAGGAAAAAAGGATGAGAAATTGTAACAAACTATTTTATTATTGTTCCGTTGACTCATATGAAAGTTGAAGCTTGCATATATTTCAAACATATATAACATATAAGATAATTAAATAAATATCTATATCATATTTGAATATGTGATACATATATATACAAAGTTACCAGACTGAATATTCGATATGGGTCTACATCACCCCCGAACATTCAGGGGGTTTTACGAACGCAAAGAGGGTGAAATTCACAAATTTCAATCCCCAACAAAACTTGTTTCGAGACTTTCTTTTATGGGTTCTTTGTGATGTGAAAAATATCCTCATAAAGTTTCGGGGCATTTGATCCAAAAAAATAAAATAAAAAAATTATCAAAGATGATACTGTCAAGAGCATGTTCTCGCACTATTTTGAAAATTTTATTTTTCTTACTTTTATTTTTTTCCCCTTAAACCTTTTCTATGTGTGTATGTTTGTGTGTGTGTGTGTGAGAGAGAGAATATATATATGTATGTATGTTTGTGTTTGTGTGTGTGTGTGTGTGTGAGAGAGAATATATATATATATAAAATATATCAAAGATTGCACAGTCAAAAAACATATTTTCGCACTCACTATTTTTAGTATTTTATTTTTCTTACTTTTCACTTTTAATTTTCCCTTAAGCCTTTTCTATGTGTGTATGTTTGTGAGAGTAAGAAAGCGGGAGATATCTATATATCTATATAAATAGATTGATAGATAGATAGATAGGTAGGTAGGTAGGTAGAGAGAGAGAGAGAGAGAGAGTGAGCAAAAAAAACCGCGGGGAAAAGCGAACGTGTTCGCGCCCCTTCACGTTCGCGCAAACAGCTCCCGAACATGTTCGGGCGAACATAATTTTGTTTCGTATATATATATATACAGGGTTGCCAGGCCGAACGTACGGAGACCCCTAAGTTGACCCCTGAACGCTCGGGCGTTCGGGTCCCCGTACGGGGCCCGAAACTGAAAGGGTTCGGACCCTGCAAAAAAATATTTTGGCACCTAAATATTACTATTGTTTTCTGAATTTTTTTGTGTGAGTTTTTTGTGATATAAGGTATCTCCCTGTTAATTTTGAAGCCATTATGTTAATCCAAAAAAAATGACAAATCGGCAAAGATGGTGGTGTCAAAAATTGCTTGCCCACTCACTAATTTGTTTTTTTTCTCTTCTGACTTTTAGTTTTTCCTTTATTTCGGGGTATGAAAAAAATTATTATTTTTTCAAACTTTATTTGTAAGTTCTCTATTATGTAAGCTACAGATATATAAATTTTCATGGCATTGGTCACAACCAAAAAAAATAAAAAATCGCCAAAGATGGCGGTGTCAAGAATGTGCTCGCCCACTCAATAATTTTCTTCTCGTTTTTTTTCCCCCTAATTTTTATCATTATTATTTATTTTTAGTAGTTGATTTTTATTTCAAATTTGGTAAAGAATTTGGATGTAACGTTGAGGCAAATGTTGTTTAGTTTATTCTTATGCATAACATATATTTTTTTCAGATTTTTTTAAATTCTTTTCGGCCGCCTATAACTATATATAGTTCTCGCGAGTCTAAAATTATATCGCCTTTACTAGCCAACATTGCTTTGCACGGAACGGAGAATGCTTTGAATGAGTGGGCTCAGCAGCAGGCGGCCCAAGACCGAGTTATCCTACTATGCCAAAACTGCTTCAATTTTTTTTTATTTTTATTTTTATTATTATTATTTTTTTTTTTTTTAATTTGGCTCCGCGTTCGGCCGAACGGCCGAACATGTTGAGAGGGGGTCCCGAACGTTCGGGCATTCGGCCTGTCCCGAAGGCCGGCAACCTTGTATATATATCGTCACAAACAGAACTGCCCGGTAAAACCGTAGGCAGAGAGAGAGAAGAGGACAACAAACGAGGGGCTGTGACAAACTGTTTCGTCGGAGTTTCACCGACACATCATATATATATCGTCAAATAGAACTGCCCGGTAAACCGTAGGCAGAGAGGGAGAAGAGGGCAACAAACGAGGGGCTGTGACAAACTGTTTCGTCGGAGTTTCACCGACTCATCAGGAGGCTATATATATATATATATTTTTTTTTTCGGTCTTTGCTTTTTAACTCATGGTTGGCGACGAGTTTGAACACGACTCCACGGCAAACGTTGCTTGTATTGTTATTATACATAACATATATTGTTTTTAGAGTTTTTTTAGAATTTTTTCAATTTTTTATAAATATTTTTAATGTTCGTGTTTGGAGGGGTTTGGGCGCTCGTTCGGGTCTGGACGAACATGTTCGCGTTCGCCTCCGAACGTGAACTCGGTGCTACGTAGGTTTAGGGTTTAAAGGCAGAAGGGAAGTGCCAGCAAAAGGGTCCGGTCCAGTTCCTCAATCCCGCTCAGTCTGTAGGTCACCCAAAAATGTTGTACTGCTTATATTGTTCTATTTGCTCATTCTGATTCATTCATGGCACAAGAGTTTGTGGTGCAGGGGTGCTAGGTGGGCAGGCTAGCTTTCAAGCGACTAGGAGCCACACTCCTCCCCCGCACAGACCATCCCCCATCCTCTCCAGCTAATCAATACTAGCAGTGGATTCAATCACTCTATCAATGTACATACTCGATGTTGTGACGCTGGACACGTTTTCCAGCAGGTGCAACTCCCCACCAATGAAAAGGAGCAACCAACAACCCTATTAGAGCGGGATGCTCAAATCATCCCCCCAGCATGGAAGGCCAGTTAACAAAATAAATTGGAACGATACAGAAAAGATTAGCATGCCCCCTGCGCAAAGATGACATGCAAGGATCGAAAAATGGTTCAAATTTCCCCAAATAACAACAACAAAAAAACAGAGAAAAACAAGAAGGAACCAAGTCGAGGGAGTGCGCATGCAAATTGCCCAAGGCCCTCTCCTTCCAAATATATTTTCTTTTTTTATCGACTTCCAAACTAGTGTTTCAATCCTTGTCATGCGCTGCTCAAAAGAGGCTTACTGAGGGTGGAGACAAAAGGGAGGGGTGTGTGTGCGTGTGTGTGTGCCTGTGTGTGTGTGTGTGTGTGTGTGTGTGTGTGTG
>BFEA01000259.1:1619066-1650089 GCA_003427395.1 Chara braunii | reverse complement strand
AAAAAAAAAAAAAAAAAAAAAAAAAAACCAATTTCAAAAAATTCCGAAAAAAACATATGTTATGGAGAAAAATAAACTAAACAACATTTGCCTGCGCACTACATCCAAATTCGTTACCAAATTTGAATTAAAAATCAAATACAGAAAATAAACACTGATAAAAATAAGAAAAAATAAAAAGAGAATTAAAATGAGTGACTGTGCCAGCACATTTTCGACACCGCCATCTTTGGCGATTTTTAATTGTTTTTTGGCATTGACAAATGCCCTGAAAATAATACAGATATGTAGTTTACGTAATCAACAACTCATTTAAAATTTTTCAAAAAGTAATAAAATTGTTTAGGCCTCGAAATAAAGTGAAAACTAAAAGTTAAAAGTGAAAAAAAACAAAATAGTGAGTGAGCACGTTTTGACACCCCCATCTTTGGGGATTTTTAATGTTTTGTTGGTTTAGCAGAATGGCTTCAAAATTTATAGGCATGTAGGTTACATCATAGAGAACTCACAAAAAAAATTTCAGAAAAAAAAACTTATTTTTAGGCCCCGAATGTTTTTTGGCGGGGCCGAACCTGGAGGTGTTCGGCCCCCGAACGGGACCCCGAACGCCCGAACGTTCGGGGGCCAGCCCGGGGGCCCCCGAACGTTCGGTCAGGTAACCCTGATTATTATTATTATTATTATTTAATTCGTAACTGCGCCACATCACATGCATGTGCATGTGCACTATGCGGTGCACGTGCGCAACTTGCGCACACATGATGCGCCGCATGTATGGTACGCACAGATTATCACAGCAGGGACGATGGATGGCACCTCTATGAAGTCACTCGACGCTTCCAGGAGGAAGGAAAACGCTATTGTGAGCCTCCAGGCACTCAGTTCCCACGGTGCCCAAAAAAAAAAAAAAAGATTATTGGATAGTCTTCCGAAGGTCAGATGAACTCCACTGGTCACCAGATCCCATAGAATGCCTCCGTCAGTCAACCAGACTGAATTACCAGAATGCCCCTCTTCCTCTCTTAACCCGCCAGTACATCGCCCAGGGAATCCAAAAATTCTGGAGGCTGGGGGGCTACCCAAACCCAAATGGCTGGCCGCTGGCGGCGCCAGCCAGAAGAAAAGGAAAAGCGTTGTGCTGGCAGTTCGGCAAAGCTTAGCGCTCAGGGCGATTCCGCCTTGACCAAACGAGGCTCGGATGTACTGGTGGTTATAACTTCGTGTCTTGAGCACAGGGTGGTTATGCCTCCCTCAGTCAACCAGACTGAATTACCAGGATACCCCTCTCTTCCTATCTTGAGCACATTTCCCACCCTCGGTCAACCGGATTCAATTATCAAAACGCCTCTCTTCGTGTCTTGCACACATTTCATTACGTGAAAATAACTGAATCGTAAATGCCCTTCCTCCTGTCTAACAATAAAAGTCTATGGCCGACGGTTTTCCTGCCTACTGGTTGGGCCGACTTGAAGGCAGTCTGCCAACCAGTCAATAGGCGGCCATCAACTGAATTTTTTTTAATCTGAGTTTGAGGCGGTACTGCGCTTGCTGAGTACAGCCCAAATCCGCCGAGATACTTCAGAGGACAGAAGGGGGGAGCGGGGGGTATGGGGGGGTTATGAGGGTGGTATAGGGGGGGGATAGGGGGCTATGAAGGAAATACGAGGGTCTTGGGGGTGCTGGGGGGGTATGTAATGGTGTTTGGGGGAGGTGGATGAAGGTGTTGGTGGGGCTATTGGGGGTTACGAACCCCACAATTTTTTTGTGGGGTGCCGACCGGTGGAACGGTCGGCGGGTAGGTCGCCAAC
The DNA here is from genome assembly GCA_003427395.1 of Chara braunii. Lineage (NCBI taxonomy): Eukaryota > Viridiplantae > Streptophyta > Charophyceae > Charales > Characeae > Chara > Chara braunii. The sequence goes on along the minus strand of BFEA01000259.1, from coordinate 1,648,281 downwards.
CAATCGAGGGGCGCCGACCATCAGCGCGACTACTCTGTTAAAAGAAGTTATAAAAACACATTTCTTTGGCTGACAAATTGACAAAGCCATTACAGGCACAGAAACCAGATAAACTGTGCTCTTATTCAGACCGCACGACCTGTGAAGGTGCGAGTAAATGGTATTGTTCATATCTACAACACTTTTAGCTCAGCAGAGCAGATTGGGGCTAGACCTTTCTGTTCGAGCGAGCCTCTACGAGGAATGTGGCTCCAAAGAGTAAACGGAGCAAGCTGGGGTCGAAGGGAGGAAAGTGCGAAAGATAGGGGATCATGCACGTGGCTGGAAAAATGCAAGGCACAGAAGACAGTGCGTCGTCTGAACAGAGGCAGAAAAGAGCGTACATACATTGAGATCTCAGATCAGTCAAATGATGATTTAAGTCCTGTCAACCAACCAGCCTCGGACTGCATTTCCTGTTATTTATTGCCTTTTATTAAACCCAAGACAAGACAACCAAACTTAGAAATCAACATACAACCCTGAAAAAAAAATTAAAAAAAATCAACATAGATCTCTAATCGATTTGCACAACCAATCCAGAGAGCATCTACGTCACTCGTCTTCTCCCTTCAAGATGGTGACAGCAAACCAGCCAAACCAACCAATCAAACCAATCAAACCAATCAACCAATCAGCCGATCAAACCAATCAACCAATCAACCGATCAAACCAATCAACCAACCAACCAATCAAACCAATCAACCAATCAACCAATCCACCAATCCACCAATCAACACATCAAATCAACGCCCGCCAGAACACCTACCAAAAACCAATCAAGCACTTCAGACAACGGAGAAACAAATCCAAATACCTGGCATGACTCACCTCTTCCCTACAGAGAACAGTTGTTGCAAAGCTTTGATCATATACACAGAATGTGCCAGCCAGAGCACTGGCAACGGCATTACCGTCATTTCTCCCGGGTCTTGCCTAACCTTTTTCTCAACGACAGGCTTCGTGAGGGTATACACCCTTCCTCCCCTTCTTCACTTCATCACGCGAGCTGGGAGAGGAGATGCATCGGCACCTGGCATCGAGTAAAGATCGAGCATCTTTTTTATTTTTTATCTTTTTACAGGGATCTTACATTTATGCTGCACAAGCCTCACAAACTTTGGTCAACTGACCGGAAGACGTCCTCGTGGTTACACCTCTCTCGAGCTGGTCCATCTCTTATGACATGAGGTGGTAGAAGAAGTGCGACAACCCATGGTGTCGAGACGATTGATTCCAAAAGCCGACAGCGATAAGGAGGGCGATGTATGCGAAGATGATGATCTTACACCAGTCGGTCCGTGGAGCTGACACGGGAATGGGCACCCCTGAAGCATCATAACCGGGGGCGTCGTCTCCATTAACGTCATCACCAGATGCCCGATCAAAGACAACACCTGACATCCCGTCGGGTCCATTTCCGCCAGCGAAGCCATTCCCTCCTCCCTCCCTCGACGTCCTCACTCCGCCAAATCTTCTCCGAAACTGCGTTAAGCTTCCCCCCACCTTCTGCTTGGATGAGCACCGTGACGGTTCGCTGTACACAAGCAAGTACCTTAACCGCACCATATCCCCATTGCGGGCAACGATGTACGTACGGGGAGGGTGCCGAGAATCGTCACCAGACTCGTCCACCCTTGCACATGCGCTCTCCGTATCATTTTGTCCTTGCATCACTCCGACACCGTTAGCGACCTCACACACAAGAAGGTACCTTGCCCGCGGTCCGAAGCACGATCGCTCCCATCCTTCGCCAGCAGAACAGTAGTTCAGTGCCACCGTCGGATCGACGCAAAGATAGATGCCCTCACCGAATGCCGCACCTGTCCTCTGCAGTGGTGTCCCACTCATGTTCTGCAGACCTGCAACAACCGCCGGGTGAAGATCAGTTACGTCAGTTAAATGCTGAAGGGAAACACACTTCCTGATACACACAGTCCAAAATGAGTCGGAGAGAAACGGGAGTTCCATGCTACAGGCCCATGCCAGAATCATATGACCATCACCGCCTACCCTACCCCATCATTACTAGCCTACCTTCTTCGTCCAAATACAACGTACAGTCATTATTGCTGCTATTTAGACTGGAAGACAGCCCAAATACAGCTATAATGACCATAGCCAAGCAAATCGATGTATTAGGGTGAAGAACGTAGCCTAACCCAGCCAAGCAAATCGATGTATTAGGGACAACAAAATGAAGGAGCAGGCAAAGTGAATATAACCAACTAGAAGTTTAAAATAGCAAAAGGATCAGGCATGCCAATTCTCTTGTACTTAAAAATAGTAGCTCTTTTTTTTTTTTTTTTTTTTTTTTTTTAGTAGCTCTCTGTACGATTCAACAGAGTTTTGGTACTTAAAAAAAAATAGACCTTCCGACCATTCGGGTTACTCTCCTGATCATTGGCCGCAGAAGTGCCGTAAACAGTAAATGACTGTAAATCCGAAGACCAGCTTTTCTGCATACAGGACCTGCAGAGAGCCAGGTAAGATACCAAGACCCTGAACTCTAGTCCCTCAGCACCATTCATTTTTCTGTGGACCAGTGCCTGCTGAGGACACACACAACCATCAGCCTGCACCTGAACACATCATACATAGGGGACATTATTATGTGTAGCATGCTGCGGCTGCAACACGGGTCCTGTTTTGGGCCCCGCCGGTTGTTTCAGCCCCCAAGGCTGCGGGCCCATTTTTTTTTGAGCAACCTGGAGGTCCACGGCCATTTTTCCAGGCCAGGCACACACTTGGTTCCACGTGCGCTCTTTGCTGGTTTTTTTCTGGACTATTTTTGTCTGTTTCAGATGTGTCGGTTCAAACTATTCCTTTTGGCCAAACAGGCGGATGCCTGTTCGGACCAGTGGATTTCATTTTCAGCCGTTGCAGGCCAGGGTCAGATATGTCCGTACGTGGGGCTGGAACAGGCATTCACCTGTTTGTGCCTGGCCCAGTCCTCAGCACCCTGCTGCATCAGCAAGGTTGCCGGACGTCCGGTAGGGACGCCCAGAGAGGCTGTTTTTTGGGACAGGATCGTAGGACCAGGACTTGGGCCTGCGATCAGGACCATCGATCGGACATCAGATCCGACGGTCCTGATTGCAGACCGAGGACTGCTCAGCCAGGCCCGGCGGTATATAGCTGGGCCAGTCCTCCACTTTGATGACATTCAGGGTGTAGCCTCAGTTGGGCAGCACGCTGCTGGAGCAGCACCAATTTGGGGAGAGCGGTGATAGAGCAGCGCTGGAGGAGTAGGCTGGAGTGGAGAGGTTGGCGGAGGCCATGTCCACGAGGGAGAGAGAGACTTACCTGGGCACCATAGCTGGGACTTCATACCTGTCATGGGCCCGGCCTTCAGCAGTGACCTGCATCGGGAGTCATCACCTTTACTTGTCAGTAGTTGTGGCATCGTCATCAGGAGTGCGCGAGAGAGGAGAGTTCTTCTTCTTCATCTCCTTCTCCGCTCCTCCATAGACAATATTCTTCTTCTTCCCCTCTTCTTCTTCTTTTTTTTTCAGAGAGAGAGAGAGAGAGAGAGAGAGAGAGAGAGAGAGAGAGAGAGAGAGAGAGAGAGAGAGAGAGAGAGATTTCAGGCAGTGGCAATTTCGGGCCTGTGTGCGCCCAGGATCTGATTCAACATTTTTGAGGACAGACATTGGTTGGACATTTGTCGGGGAGACTATTTCTGGACGACTATGAGTTCTACTCTTGTCTTCTCTCTCCCCTCCATCTTCGTCTCTCCTCCCCCCCTTCATCATCCGTGGTTTCTTCCCCATGCGTGTGCTCAAGGAGGGACCTTTCTTCCGTGTATGATCCCCCTCCTTGCTGTGCGACATGTGTGATGATGATTGTGTGAGTCGAGTCTGGATCTGATGTGCCAGGTCATATCTTTGACTCTTCCACTGCGCTACATTGCATTACATCATTTTGTTTTGAGTCCTGTTCATCACACTGGCGCTCCTTGGACATGTGCATCGCTCATCTTCAGAGGAGCATGCATCATTACGCCTGTACCCGACCAGAAAAAAAGTGCGGATTGTGATTGTAGTGCCCATATGTTGAATTGCTTTTTTTCTTTGTTTTCTTTTTGAGAAAAAATGTTTTCTTTTTGAGAAAAATTCATTGCCAAGAAGCAAAAGAGGCTGGGAATGCGTTGAATTGTGTGGTAAGACGAGCGTTCAGTAACTTTTTTTTTTCTTTTTTTTTTTCTTTTTTTTTTTTTAACGCACAAAAATGCTGCACATGGACACACTGCGATGTATAGGCAGCAGCTTCCTGAATGTGTCGTTGGATTCCCAAGTCAATCCTCTGTACGGCATACTCACACTAGGACCGTTTCAACTTCTCTGTGAACATAAATTGCGGTCAGGTGCATCCAGTCTCGGCCGGGAAAGCGGTAATATACATCGAGGTCGGTCCTCGTGTGAGTATGCCCTTGGATTCCTTCTTGCAGCACTCCGGGAGATTCATATCAAGCGCTGAAAAAACAGTTATATAGAGTCCTCCCTTCCAGAACATGAGCCACAGCTCCCTGCTCAAAAACTGGGCCGCCCCTTGTGAATGGCAGAAAAACCTACGGTAGGCCGCTCCCTGGTCGAAATTGTTGATCGATTGGCTCAACTGAAAATGGAGAGGCCAAAGATTGCTGAGAGCGGGGGGGGGCAAGAAGGGGGGAGAAAGGGGGTGGTAGTCTGAGGGCATCACCTTCCACGGCATGGAGAATACTAATTTGCTTGTAACAGGGGGGGGCAAAGGGGGTGGTAGTTTGAGACCATCACTTCCCAAGGCAAGGAGAATACTAATTTGCTTGTAGGCTTGTAGCAGCTACCAGGGCGGTCATGACTAGCCTCAACGACATATCATCCCGAAAATTTGACGAGTACTATGCATGCTTGACTACGTGGGAATCAAGCATAAGGCCAGCATTTTACTCTTTGCATGTAAGACAAACAGGCCCTATGTGTCTTCATCTGGCCGTCTACGGACTGGTCAGGCCTGTTTCCCCCAATCAGCAATTCCATGCCCCCATCTTCTTGTCTGGTTCCCGTTCCATGCTGTTCATTCAAATAACCCCAATCAAGTCCATGTTATGCACTCATCTGTTCTTCACCTGATCACCAATTTCCTTCCTCCATCTGGCGGTCTATTACAATTGTTAGGTCTGTCAGTTGCACACAGCTGCAATGCTAAGACAATAGATCATGAAGAGTGAAGGACAAACACATCAAACCCAACCTCATGTCAGCTGCCGGCTTGGCCTGGCTGACTGTCTGCCTAGTCAGTCTTCCTGGTTATTTGAGAAAACCCTAACTAGCTCGTGTCAGCTGAAGGCCGGGCTTGGCTGACTGTCTGCCTACTTATTACTTAGCCTTCTTGTTTATTTGATGGCATGTCAGCTGCCGGCCTGCCGGCCTGACCTTGCTGATGATCTGCCAACTTCAGTTTTCCAGGTTAGCTGGGAACCCCTAACCTTGCGTCAGCTGCCGGCCTAGCATGGCCGACTGTCTGCCTACTTAGTACTTGGCCCTTTTGGTTATTTGACCTCGTGTCAGCTGCCGGCCTGGCCTGGCTGAGTTTCTGCCTAGTTAAACTTCTTGGGTAGCTGGGAACCCATAACCTCGCGCCGGCTGCCGGCCTGGCCTGGCTGATTGTCTACCCACTTACTCTTCTTGGTTATGCAATAAATCGCAGTTTCCCAGTGGGGTTACACACTAAGTGTTTGGCTTTGTAGTTTCTTTTCTTGTTTTGAGCCTTGCGGGACTTGATCCCGTGACCTGTAATTTGTATGTGTTTTGTTTGTGAGTAATGTGCCCTATGGGACTTTATCCCTGAGTCTGTCACTAGTAGTCTCTGTTTGGTAGCCTTAGGCCATTCGACCTTTTCCTTTTGCCTTGTCATAGGTCTAGGTCCCCTTTTCCCCCTATTTCCATCTAGATGCAGATGAGTACTGGGTTGTTGCCTTTGGAGTCCGTCATAGGTGTAGGCAGAGGGTAGAAGTAGCGGGCAGGAAATTTGGTTTGGGTCTTTTCACGTTTTCGTTTGGCTGGGGAAACTCTGCCCGTCCGTTGTTGGAGCGCTGCTGCTCTATTTTGGGCGAGGAGGTCATCTTCTTCCTCGAAGCCCAGCCATAGCTGGGGTTGGGAAACGAAGTTGAAGATCTCACTGCTGCTATTTCGCAGCTCTGCATGAGAGCTTCCACAGTACTGTGTTGTTGGGTTTGGGTGGTGCCATCTTCCACTTGGCAGCCATATCTGTTGTTCCTCCTCTCGAGGAACTTTGTCTTCTTCGAAGTGCTGGATCGGTCGTCTCCTTCTTCATCAGGACTTCCAGCGCTGCACTTCCTTGCGGGTGCTGAGCTGGCGCTGTTATGATTAGGGTTGCTGGTTCAGATTGGCACGCACATTGTGACAGCACCTACGGCAGCCATAGCCAGGGAGGGGTATGAGGTGGCGAGGAGGAAGAAGAAGAAGACTCCTGCATGCATGCTTTGTTGAACACTTGTTTTTGGTTGTTCGGGGTTGTTGTAAAAATCGCGGTTGTGTTTCTTGGAACAAGTACTCTGGATTGATTGGAGGAGGACAGGGGATTACAGAATTGAAATTCGTTTTTTTCAGTTCTCTGTGTATTTTGAGCTTCCACTGTGCATATCTTCTCTCCGGTTTTGTGTGGATTTGCCTCCTTCGAGTCTACTCACTCTGCAATTGCATGCGTGTATGGGAACGTGTGAATTCATTGTGGATTTGAAGATCAATCGGGTACATAACAGTTATCTGAGAAGCCATAACCTCATGGCAGCTCTGCCAGCCTGGCTTGACTGACTGACTGTCTGCCTACTTAGTCTTCTTGTCTTGGTTATTTGAGAACCCATACCCTCATGGCAGCTCTGCCGGCCTGGCTTGACTGACCGACTGTCTGCCTACTTGGTCTTCTTGGTTTTTTGAGAACCCATAACCTCGTGTCAGCTCCCGGCCTAGCGCGGCTGACTGTTTGCCTACTTAAGTCTTCTTGGTTGTTTGAGAACCCTTGGACAGACATGATGGTGGCCAAGAAGTTTGCATTGTATGGGGCGGAGACTGTTTGGTCTTGGGGGGCCCTGCCTTTATCACCCCCCCCTAGCAGAGAGGTGGGGTTCTGGGTTAAAAAAAAAAAAAAAAAAAAAGACACTGCTCTTGCCACATGTACAGACATGATGATGGCCAAGAAGTTTGCATTATATGGGGCAGAGACTGTTCGCCCTTGGGGGGACCTGCTTTTATCACCCACCCCCCTCTAGCAGAGAGGTGGGGTTTTGGGTTAAAAAAAAGAAAAGAGACTGTTTGCTCTTACCACATGGACAGACATGAGGTGGCCAAGAAGTCTGCATTATATGGGGTGGAGACTGTTTGCTCTTCGGCGGGCCTGCTTGTATCATCCCCCCTCTCCCCCCCTCGCAGAGAGGTGGGGTTTTGGGTAAGAAAAAAAAAAAAAAAAAAAAAAAAAAAAAAAAAAAAAAAAAAAANAAAAAAAAAAAAAAAAAAAAAAAAAAGAGACCGTTTGCTCTTACCACATCTGATGATACTGTGAAGGTTCTCTGCCGAGGTTCCGTGGTATGCCATGAAACTTCCATTCTGCGCCTTTGCTAGGTCGAATGGCTGCACTACGTCTGGAGGAGCAACCTGCAAGTCAGATAAACAGACAATGATCAGGGGTTAGCCCCTTGGTCCGCTCTTTTTCTTCTCTTCTCTTCTCTTCTCTTCTCTTCTCTTCTCTTCTCTTTCTTTTCTTTAGGAATTCGGACGTCCGCACAGGGATTCTGCCAGGTGCAACAGGCAGGTGCGGATTCCTTGACAGCCAGAAACTACCGGCTGGGCTGGTTCCCGATGTCCAGATGCCGTCTGGGGGCTAATCCGTTGCTAAAATGGGTTCACCAGATATTGGGAGAGAAGAGGGGACTAGGGAAGATACTGGCTATGGTGGGGATCACTTGAAAGACTGTTAACCCTACTTTTTTTTTGTGGTTGACACGCCATTGAACAGCACTGGTCGATTAGGGGGGGTGCAGCGGGCGGGGGGGGGGAAGACACCCCTGTGGTCCTGTGGAGGAAGCCAACGAACAAACAAGGAGTCGAGGAAGTTAAGAAGGCTGCAGGGCAGTACGAACGGGCCCAGCTCAGTTGGACACACCCATGAGCTGTTGAAATACTGACCCCTTGGTCTGAAATTTGAATCCAGATGCAATCAGATGGACAAAAACATAATTCTGAGTTACCTGGGGCTGGTCCGATCAATGACAGTATCTCAAGGCTGTCGCCCTTTCTTTCTTTTTTTTCCCCCCCCTCCGATTCTGTTTTTGCCGAACCTGAATTTCACTGCGCACCGAGTCTTGCTGAGCTTTGGGTGTGAGTGGTGCCATTCCATTTCTCATTTCTGGTACCACATCGAGAAATGATTTCGTCACGTCGGTGATATTCACGAAAGTTGGGGGGCAAAAAAGGAAACTCAGCTTCGGTCGTTTTCAGGTTGGATACATTCTTTTAGGACAAGTGTGCGTACCCCCTCACAGATCCACGGTCAGACGAAACAAAAGAAGAACACAAGAAAAAAAGAAACCAAGATTTGGCCATGAAACGGGTCTGATACATTCTTGAAGTACGTAGTGAGAGTATGCCCTCTGTGAGGGCCACTAGATTTCACGCGGAGTATGCCGTGCCTCGCAGACAGGGCACTAAGAACAGAGTAAAAAAGGGAAAAAAAAACAAAAACAATGACATCTGAAACTTGCCCTATTAGTGGTTAGATGCATTCTGGCACGTACTAGCCTGAGTAAGGCATAGGTGACCCTCTTCCCGACATCACTGACGTGGACAAGTTCTTTCTTTTTTTTTTCGACATTCGACTAGCGGCCCCACATGGTCCAAATGTTTTCTTTTTTTTTTTCCCTTAAAAAATGTGGACCATTTCTCGATTTATGCGTGTCATCCTTGCGCAGGGGCCATGCTACTCTTCTCTGTATCGTTCCAATTTTCGCGGATGTCCCGAAGGACAGGCCCAAATGTTTTCTTTTTTTTCATTTTCTTTGTTTTTGCCCCCGACCCTCGCCCGAGCCCCCGGCCTTTTCGGAGTAGGCGACTTTTTTGGGACTTCGCGTCCCAGTGTACAAGGTAGTGGTGGTTTAAACTTTAAACCATCAGTACACCCGAGGCTAAATGTACGAGCCTCATTTTTTATTTTTCTGAGCCTGGAAGCAACGTGGGCACCGGCGCTGGGACAGTTCAGGGTGGTACTAGTACCGCCCTCTGTGCTGGACCTGCTGCCAGCACATGGAACAAACAGGAGGCCGTCTTCTCCTAGTGTTTTCACTCATGTGCGACTCACGCCTGGCCTTACTCACGGTCAGATACGTCCAGGGAAGTGGTAGCGTGAGAATGGCCAGAAACGATAGGGGGGGCCTGACAGCAACTTTCTTGCTCCCCGCCTCTCACGGGGTGTCGTATCAGTAACTGCCAAAATTCTTTGTTCTTATTATTATTAAGAAAAAATATTATTAAGAAAAACAAGAAAATGTCCTTCGGGACATACGTTAAAGTTGGAACGATACAGAGAAGATTAGCATGGCCCCTGCGCAAGGATGACACGCATAAATCGAGAAATGGTCCAAATAAAATTAAAAAAAAAAAAAAAAAAAAAGAACAAGGAAGGGGCCTCGCTGCACTAATCTCCAAATGTGCGAAATGAGACTGAATCCACCGCTAGAACATGGGAAGATATGTTGCTATCTTTTTTCCCTTTTGTGCATGCGGAGAGCAGAGTGCAGCGATGCCCAAGGGCACACGAAGCTACAAATGCGTTTGCATCACAGGTTCATCCACGCCTGGCCAGAACTGCAGCCAGATACAATCTGAAAATTTGTAGTGTGAGAACGCCCTGAAAAGGAAGGGCCTGACAGGAATGGATTGCTCCCCGCCTCTCACGGGGAATCACACCAGTAACTACCAGAAATCTCCGACTTATAGGGAAAAAAAAAAAAAAAAAAAAAAACATAACCATGGGCACACTGAAAAGCAAAGCGTGGCGCTTGCTTTGGGAAAGTCTGGAGCCTGTAGCTTCCAGAAGCAGCAGTAGGCAACCGTTTTCACGGGCAGCTAGAGCCTAGAAAACTTTTTTGGGTAAGTTTTTTTGGGTTGTTTCTTTTTCTATTTTTCGTCTCCTCTCGTGATTCACTGTGGTGAATCATGCTGTTTTCTCGAAACACGAGGAAACAAGTACAACGGGCGAGGGATTTGGGCAACACGCCTCACTACTCTCCACATGCAAAAGGTGCGAGGACGTTGGGCCTCGGCATGCCCGTAAGGGGCGGCCCCGCAGCACAAGTCGTGCCCGCCTTGCGACCCCGTATCTCGAAGAGGCCTGAATATTGCAAAATTTGCCACTCCCAGTGGGCGCCAGACAATCACCACACGCCAGTTGGTTGCATACGCCCTGCTCGCGAGCATCGGAATCTTCCATGAGCCTTCTAGGCTCTTCTGCTATTGACTTGGAAGGTGGCCTCTCGGCCAATCAGAAAGCAGGGAACAACACGCTGGGCACTGGGTAGTTGGACGCGCCTAACTGCTGCCTGCCCACGCCACTGTCTGAATAGGCCTGGGCGAGGACTCCCTGGCCCAACGTGAAGCTACTGGAAACGAGGCCGAGCAGCCTTAGGGCCAGGCCACTTCGCATATAGCAAAGGTCGAGGATTCGGGCAGCTGCTGGGTGAGCGGCAGCGCTGCTGGACAGTGTGCTCAAGTCCACTGGCAGGCAGTGCTCGAGCGCGCGCGCCGAAGCAGGTTGAGAAAGGCCGCTGCGTGGAAGCAGCACCATAGCCCAGCCTCCATAGCCGGGCTCGGGCTTCATCGTGTCAGCGGGGATACGCGGTGGTCCTTGGTGGAGAAGGAAGGTGTGGGGTAAGACGCGGGTGAGCGTAGAGAGGGCGAGTGAGGGAGGTGATGTGAGAGCACGTACCTGGTCCTGCAGAGATCTGCATGGTTGACATCTGCTTGTAGTTTGGTTGCTGCTGCTGACGTCAAGTGGTTGCTTTGTCATTTCTGTAGGCTAGCGAAGTAACCATAGGATCGTAGTCTGGGCGCTGAGCGCCAGTAGGAGGAAGAGTTCAGAGTACATTGTTGGTGGTGGTGAGATAATGCTCTCATTGACAATTGAGCTGCTTTGGTTCTCTTTTCGGTGTAATATCAGCGCATTCCTGCTTTCTGGGCCGAGGTCCCACTAGCAAAGAGGATAGGATCAAGCTCCTGAATCTGGATGTGTTTTATGCAGAGACGCAGAAAGCAGTTCCATCTCTATTTCCTGCATCTCTCCACAAACACGTCCAGATTCCGGCATTCGATCAGATCCTCTTTGCTAGTGGGACCACGCCCCTGGACAGCTTACGATTATCTCGCTTTCAGTGTGATTTTGCAATTCGGAATTCTGTCATTTCGCTATTGCTCATTTCCCTTGCAAAGGCAAAAAATAAAATAAAAAGCTCCGAACGTGATTGCCTCACAGATTCATCCACCCTCTGGCCAGAACTGCGGTCATATACAATCTGAAAAGTTGTAGCACGAGAATGCCGTGAAATGGAAAGGCCTGACATCAACTCTATTGCTCCCCGCCTCCCACGGGGAGTCACATTCGTCACTGCCAAAAAACAACAACAAAAAAAAAAAGAAAGGAAAAAGGGCTTGATTAATGTCTGCCCTTGTGGGCGTTTGTGGAAACGCGCACGGGATAAAAAAACACAAGGACAATCTGCAGTCCGTTTGCCCCCCAGTCCGTTTGCCCCCTTTTCCTTAGGCCCACCGCCTTTTACCCCCATCGCACTACCTGCCCTCCCCCAAGCCTGATAATGCTTCGTAGGGGATGAGATTCTTTTTCAGCAAGGCTGGGGCCGTGTACTGGTGATTTAAGGAGGCTGGAGGGAAAAGAAGGGAAAAGCAAAGAAAGAATGGCTTCCGCATATCTGAGCCGCTTGACTGTGTTGGCATTGCTTATGCAGGGTCAGCTTCAGTACCTGGACAGTTTTGCAATTGTAGAAAGGGAAAGGCTGCGTGAAATCCAGCTACGACAAAAAAGATCTTCATGCTCCCCTGCCAAAGTGAGTGCACCTGGACGTGCATAGGTCCAGGGACATTATCTGTATATTATGCTCAGACCATGTCTAAACACGCAGGTCCCACGCCGTATGTTTGCTCACACTGGTTCTCATCTCTAATGCTTTCGTAATACCTTGAATGCATGCCCGCAGGGCCAGAGCGTGATTGGAAGTTCGCTTGGCTGCCGATGGACGAGCTGGGCATTTCAGCGCTGCTAGGAGGAAGGAGACCGGGAGCTCCCACCTCGGCTATGGTGGAGCTCTACCGGTAGGAGGAGGAAGAAGAGGACTGAGGAGGCAAGTGGGCACCATCGTCATCACCTCGTTAGGCGCAGCATCTGGAAGGCCCCAGTTGGGGTTGCGCCACACCAAGAAGGCTTCAAGGCGGGGCCAGGCATGGCTGCCTGAACAGCAGCGAGCATAGCTGGTTTGTGTTGTCCTTTGCACAGCAGGGCGAGGCCCTAGTAGTCAGCCATAGCCTTGGCCTACATAAAGAGGAAGAAGAAGGGTGGCCATGGCTACGGTGGACCTCATGTTGTGCCTGCAGTAGAAGAGGGATTCGGACATTGATTCTGGTTCAGCCATTCAACATTATTATTATTATTTATTGTTTGAATACAAGGGGAGGAGAAAAGGAGGAAGAGAGTGGTTGGCGAAGAAGGGAATTACCATTGGTCTTTGCTGTTGTACGTCTTCTTCTTCTTCTTCTTCTTCTTCTTCTTCTTCTTCTTCTTCTTCTTCTTCTTCTTCTTCTTCTTCCTCTCTCTCTCCTCTCAAGTTCATTCATTTCTTTTTGAAATTTGGACGGCATTGTGCTCTCTCATGAATGTATACTTCAAAATTGGCCAGGATCGTAACAAATGACAAGAAACGAGGGGAGACGGCGAGGACGAAGGGAGGAGAAGGGGACTACCTTCTTCCCCCGAATACAACGTGCGGTCATGGTAGCTGTATTTAGACTGAAAGATACCCAAAATACAGCTGTAATGGCCGTACGTTGTATTCGGGGGAAGAAGGTAGGGAAGGGACGTTGGGAGAGGTTAGAGGCAGGGGATGCAAGGAGCACGATGGGGGGGGAGGGGGAGTGGAAGGCGGAGGAGAGAAAGAAGAGGAGGGGGGCGAGAAGAGAGGGTAGATGGGAAAGGGAGGCGAGGAGAGGGTAGAGGGATTGGGGGGAGAGAAGGAGGGAGGAGGGAGGAGAGGAGGGGCCAGGGAGGAGAGGAGGGAGGAGAGGAGGGAAGCGAGGTGACAGGAAGAAGAGGGGAAAGAAAGGAGGGAGGGAATGAGGGAGAGGAGAAAAGAGGAAAGAAGAGCAGGTAGGAGATGATGAGGAGAAGCGAGTCCTCATACCTCGAGAACTACATGTGGAACGGCACTGCCCAACCATTGGCTTGCGCCTGCAGACGAGAAAGCCCAAGGAGATGTTCCAGGGGGAAGCATGTGCGCAATCTCCGACGCAGGGTCCTCAACAAGCCGGAGACGGCGCCTGCATGTGACGATCCAATGAAGGAGATAGAGGGCCCTCAGTGGAAGACACTGCAGAGGATTCCGATTTGCATTTTGCTGCTGACCTTGTTGTGATCGCCCATCGACTTCATTTGACTCAGCTCTCGTTAATCTTGCGGCAGCCGCTATAGCTCCGATTCGCGGGAAATGTGCGACGCAATTCTCGGCTCCAAAGAAATCCTTCTCCACTTGCTCAGATCCTTTGCGAAAGAATGTTGTTGGGAAAGGCGCACATACTGCCACACAGAAAAGTCCCAACCAATGCCAAGTCGCAATCCCATCAAAAGAATTGTACGCAATCACAACCCAGCTACTTTATGACCTTAACAGTTCAGCAAACACAGCTCTCGAACTGAACGGAACCGAACTGAACCGAACTGAATGGACCACTTTGTGTTCGGCGTTTGGCGTTCGGCGTTCGCAACTCTGAATGCTCTTCCCATCTGTAAAGTATCTCTAAATAGAATTGACACCAGTGCAAGCAAGGGCCCTAGACGAGAAGTAAATAGAAATTATAGAATAGCATTCAAGCACTGCAGAATGACGAAACAGGCTAACTTAGGCAGGGGTGAAGAAAGGTACATCCTTCCCTACCGTCTTCACCCGAATAGAACGCCCGGTCATCATAGCTGTATTTAGTGCAACTTTCAGTCTAGATACAGTGATCATGACCGGGCATTCTATTCGGGTGAAATCAATGCCATTTTTCGGCCCCCTCCACGCCAGAAGGGGGAGGAGCTTGCGTGAGTATCTATTGTAATTCTTTCTGACTTGCCGGGGGAATACGAACCGGACTGATGCTCCCCAGAATGGAAAAGGAGCCAGAACCATAAGGTTCTGTTTTTATCGGAAAACAAAAAAAATAAAAAATACTAAAAATTTATTTAAAAACTGAGTGAGGACGCCGCCTGGCCGGGCCTGCCCTGCCGGGCTGGGCCCAGCCGGTTGGGCCCGGGGGGCCCGCCCGGGTAAGCCGGGCAGGACAAAAAAACGCCCAGAATTTTTTTTATTTTTTTTTTTGAAACCGGGGTCGTTCTGCGCTCAGCGAGAGGACCCCGAATCTGCAATAAAATTTTGGTTTTGGTGTGGGGATGGGGGGTTGGTCTGGGTGGGGGGTGCTGGGGTTTGGGGGGTGTCTGTGATGGGGCGCAGATGCATTTTTTCCTTCTTTTTTTTTTTTGTAAGGGGTGTGTGTGTATACAAGGAGAGAGAGAGAGAGACACATAACGGCTCCCCTTAACACGGCTCAGACAGCCCGTGCAGGCTATCCGAAGGGTCCTCGCAGACATGTAGCGCAGACCCCCCCACCAAAATTGAGGCAGGTAGTGAATATGAAATAGAGCACGAGCTGGGCGAATATGTAGTCAAGTTTCGAATTCAGGTCTGTGTTTCAGCAGTTATGGGTTGCTCGCGTAGCTAGGGCCTGTTGGTCTCTGCACGTGACTCTTAGGGCTTGACTGCACTACTCACGAAATGTGCAAAATTAGAATGAATCTTCTGCAGAACGTGGAATAATACGCCACCATATGTTTTGTCTTTTGTGCATTTGGTGAGTAAAGGCCCTTAGGGCCACTACACGTATTCCTAAGAAAAGAAAAACGAGAAAAGAAAAGAAAAGCGCAAAAACAGAGAAATGGTGACCCATAACCGACATGCACAGACCTGAATTCGAATCCAGACTATATATTCTCTGGCCACCCTCAGGTAGTACAAGGTTGAAGTGTATCTCTGCATGWCRTCGGGTCCTAGCTAATATGCTCTAGGGATCCTTTCGAACAGAGGCTGAACACATCGAGGACATTTTTGTTTTTCTATTTTTTTAATGCGCCGCATCACTTGTGTGTGCGTGCATGTGCGTGCGGCACCCTGTGCATGAGCTGCAAGTATGATTCGAACANTCTCTCTCTCTCTCTCTCTCTCTCTCTCTCTCTCTCTCTCTCTCACACACACACACACACACACACACATACACACACACACACACACACACACAAAGGGGTTCTGAAATCCCCCGGCAGGTGAGTGCGCTGGGAGGGCCCGGCCCCCAACCGGGTGCCCTGCCCGGCCAGGCCGCCCGGGACCTCCCCCGGGCCCCTGCCTGTCACCCGGGCGGCCCGGATCCCAACTCAGTTTAAAAATAATAAAAAATTATTTAAAAATAATAAAAAATGACACCAGTGCATTCCCACCTGGTAATCGGTAACGGCAGGGAGGCGTAAGGTTCGCCGGTAACGGCAGGGAGGCATAAGGTTCGCCGGTTGCCTGTTTTTGTCGTTTGAAGAGCTCAAGCTCTTACGATGACCGCCTCACCGCCCGAGTCTTCGATGACCGGGAAACTGGGAACGGGCAAAGGTATAACAGAGAGAGGAGGAAGAGAACAGTGACAAAGCTATGTAGGGTAAGGATGCAGATATGAAAGGCAGGGGGGACGCAGATATGTATGAAAGACAAGAATCTTCAATCTGCGGGTGTACACCCCACAGTCTGTGCAGCATTGCAGCCGAGATGAAAGAGAAGAGGTAAGGGAGATGAGCAGCTATACTTAATAATAATAGTGTTAAATACAGCGAAGGTGTACAAGTGCACAAGGAGAAGAAGAGCGTCCGCATGCGGAATCAAGCCCACAACTCAAAATCTGCAATTGACGCACGGAAAACATCGCTGCAACCATCAACCCTACCGCGATGCCACTATTGCTGATGCCCCCACCCACGCCAGGCAATGGTGTGGACACCGGTATGAAAGGCAGGGACACAGGTAGGCTAGAGACGCAAGTAAATTCCCATCTGGTCGGCAATGCTGTACTGTTATTACTGGGTCTTTCTGGGTGCTCGGGCTGCCTCTGGAAAAAAAAAAAAAAAAAAAAAAAAAAAAAAACATCTGGTGCGTAGAATTCCAATGCAAACGGCTTTTGGCTGAGGGTCACCTCAGAATTGCCTACTGAATCCAACATAACAAATAAACTAAAGAATCAAACACAAACAGCTTTTGGCTGAGGGTCACCTCAGAATTGCCTATTGAATCCAACATAACAAATAAATTAAAGAATCAAACTAGCCCCTATTTAAAAACCATTTACATCCCCTTCCCCCCCACCCCACACAACCGAAAACACTGAAAATGAAGAAAAGCCTGGATTCGAGCCGCTTTCGGTGAGTGCACAAACATCCCACCAACGGGGGGGAAAAAACAAAATCAAGAAGGAAGCTAAGAGGCAAGGGAGAAAGGGACGAAGATACGACACATGTCTGATGATCGGATGGGCCTATCGACTGCAGGAAGCCTCAGGCACAACGCATTCGGTCCGAGCTCAACCACGCCAAACTTGCTGAAAAAGTATCGAGGTGCTCGCTTCTGCTGGCGAGCACATTTCCTCACCTGCACTATGTCCCCCGACTTATACTCGGCCCGGGGCCCAGCCTTCCCATTTCGGGCCTTGTAACTCTGAACCTGTGTCTACCGTGGGGCTAGTTCGGTCATTCTCTGCATTTTATGGGCCAGACGAGGGTGAAGTAGCTTTATTATATTATTATATTATTCATTTATTATTTATTAATTTATTATATCATTATATATTATATTTTATTATTATAATAATAATATTACATTATTATTACCTTCTTTTTTTTTCTTTTTTTATTAAACAAATGCTCCAGTCTATTCGTGGGGAGCAGCACATGCTGGGAACCGGGCCCAGCATCCTATTTCAAATTGTACAGATCATTGAGAACATTTGAGATTATTTGAGATACCGGGGCCATTACCTGGCTTCGGCTGAGAACATCAGTGAACACGGTATGAATGAGAAAGCATGGGGAGGATCATGAATATCTAACGACCTATTAAGGAACTACTCATGCAATAGGTTACCACAGAGGTCCTACGAATGCTCACAGCCCTCGGGATCCCTAACAAGCCCTTCTAAGACTTTCCAACAGTCTTACTCCCAGCCCTCGGGATCCCTAACAAGCCCTTCTAAGACTTTCCAACAGTCTTACTCCCTGCTGAGCTCTTCCAGGCCTCACATCCCCACCCTGCTGGGTTACAGGGCAACACAACTCGCCCCAGCTCCGACCAGCGTCGTCCCAGCAGCAATCCTTGGCTGTCCCTTGGGATGCCCACCCCAAAGCATCCCCAGATCTCTCTACCAGGCCTCACGCTCCTGCATCAGCAGGTTACAGGGCAACACCCCAGCACCGGCCAGCGTCGTTCTGGCATCGAACAGCCGCAGATCACTGAGTATGACAACATCGAAACCACCTAAGATGGGTTGCTAAGAGTCCCTAGAGTCCTAAGGCATTCATAAGAACAACGGACTTTTTTTTTTTCCCACTATTCAAACTCTACCAAGTCACTAGAATATGTGTGTCAAAACGCCTCCCAACCACGAATCAGATAGGTGAAACCTATTCAATCCACCTACGACCACCACCAGCATGGCTGTTTTCAGCACGAACCGAAGCTCTTCCAGGCCTCATGCTCCCATCAGGTTAGGTTACAGAGTTGCACCACCTTGCTCCAGCACCGGCCAGCATTGCTCCAGTTACAACCCCCGATGACCACTGAGACTGCCCCCACAAACAGCCCCCCAGAGCTCTCTACCACGCCTCACGCCCCCACTAAGCTAGGTCACAGAGTTGCGCCACCTGGCTCCGGCTCCGGCCAGCGTTGCTCTAGCATCGGTCTTCGAGGGCCACCAAATTTTCAACCACCCTTCGCAGGATCGCAGATGACTTGCCAGATAGCACCTATTCCTACAGCCTCCTCGAAAGGCAAAACCAAATGGAAAGAAATAGTAAACTGGATGATAGGCTTATTCGAGAGAGATCGCTCCCTCCCCCTACCCCTCCCCCTTCAGCCCTACGCTGCCTCCGCCGAGGTGAGTCACCCACTCTCCCTCGGCCCCAATATAGGACCAACCCTCTACCCCCCTTTCCCCAGGAGCACGCAGTTCCCACCTAAAGCATGCCCCCCCACCCCTTGCTCATTTCTGCCTCCGCAGGGGCTGATATTGACCCATGCACCAGCCCCTGCCCCAGAAAGGCGCAACCCCCTACTCCGCCCCTACCCTCTTTGAGGCATTCACCCCCCACCTTGTGATGCCCCTGCAAGATAGAGCTCCCCCCACCCCCTTCCTACCGTTTAGCCCTCCAGGAACGATCCGATCCAGCCTACTACAGTTACTGATGACACACTTACCAAAATGTCCTTCGCAATTTGGAAAAGCAGGGCCTCTTCAAAAATATGCAATAACCCCATAGGATTCCTAAAATATGAATGAAAGAATCGAAAATTTTTGAAACTTACGATGAAGAAAAGGTAGATGAGATTTTTTGGATTTTGCTGATGACGATGAACAGCACCCTGAAGCTGATGATGATGAGGATGATCGTGACGACCAACTCACCTGCTGATGCAAAAGGCAAACAATGCCTTGAAGAATAACATCTAATGATAACAAACTGATGATGATGATGGTAATGATGAGAATGAAGACAAAATGATGATGCTGATCATACTTAAAGAGCAGCACCAACAGCCCCTATGATTACAAACTGATGATGGTAATGATGATGATGATGATGATGATGTCGGTAAAGATGATAATGATGATGATGATGTCGGTAAAGATGATGATGATGATGATGATGATGATGATGATGATGATGATGATGATGACGACACACAGCGCCCAGTGATGACAACATGATGATGATGGTGTTGATGACGAGCGCCTTTGATGATAACCTAATGATGATGATGATGATGATGATGATGATAAGGATGAGCAGCGCCCTACGATGACGAGCTTTGCCAAGCCATGATGGTGAAATATTGACGATGGTAATACAACAATGAGTGACAAGCAGCACCCCTGATGAACGGCTCCTTGATAATGATGATGATACTAGCGCCGAACAGGAGTGAGGACGTACGCCTTGATGATGATGACGAGCAGTACCCTGATGATGATGATGGTGATGACGAGCAGCCCCCTGATGACGATGACAAACCATTACCGTGATGATGATGTCGAACCACGCCCTGTTGATGATGATGACGAGCAGCACCCTAATGATGATGTCGAACCATTACTGTGATGATGGTGTCGAACCGCGGCCAGTTGATGATGGTGCTGGTGGTGATCAACGCCCCGTTGCTGATGACGAGTAGCACCCTAACTATGCTACATATCTACCTCCTCATGATTGCAGTCGCCACTGCACTCGCACTTCAGTTTTACCAAGGGCTGACTCCACTGTACTCCACAGGCATCGACATAGCCACTGCCTCTCAGGCCAAATGCCACGTGCAAAACAGCAGCGGCAATGGAGTGAAACGTGGAACTCCCAGAAGAAGAAAAACGGGAGTCAGTCCAATCGCCACATCAGCTTGTGACGTGGCGTGGACAAGCGCCTTCGGTCACCTGCGCGTGCGCAAAGCGCCTGGTTTACAGAAGAGATGGCCACCATCTCCGCCGCGCACCGTCACCATGGCCCACCTGTGCGATGCCGCAACCCGGGGCAGAGCGCAGCGCTCCCGGTAGCGCCGCGCCCCACCCTATTATTACCTAATCTTCGCAATGTTGGATTACACACCATAACAATACATGTTCATACATTTGGGAAACAACTGCTGCACACATATAAGCCGGCACAAAACAACTAGCCAGTGCATTTGTGGGAGGAAAAAAAAAAAAAAAAAAACTGAAAATGTAACAAGCAGCATGAGTACAGCCGAAGGACCAAAAAAAAAAAAAAAAACAGATAAAACGCACGCTGAGACCTTGTTTGTCTACTTGTCCAGACTTCAGACCATATGTACTTCGTATAAACCTCAAGATCATTACAATGAATACAATACATTGAATAGTGCAGCTTTTTTTTTTATAAATAAAAGTCCAGGTTGTTGTAGAGGCTAGCCATGACCAGGCATATGACACTCCCTTCAGTAGTTGGGCAATTGATCATCCAGACGATTTTTCTGTACAGCCCCCTATGCGACTCCCTCCCACCCTTACACTCATCATTACTGTCCCCCGCACATCCCTACTCCCAAGGTCCTACCTTAATTTTTTTACCACCCAGGATCATCTCACCCTTTTCTAGTGACCTGACCGAACAGTGGTTATAGGCATCAGGGCTAAGCAGGTCCTCACCTCCCTCCCCAGCCCTGATTGAAGCATATAGTCGGACGAGCCCTGGTGCAGCTATTATTGGCATAATATAATATAATATAATAATATGACCTTTCTTTTTTTTTTCTTTTTTTTTTTTAACCACTAGTACCTCCGCCAGTGTTGGGAAATTACAATGTTTTGCCAGTTCCCGAAGTTATGGGGGGTGGGACACAGGGTCGGCACTGTCCCATAAATCAGATTTTTATATTGCCCACGAGTGAAAGAACAAGGAAAAAAAGAAAGTACTATCTCTACTGCAATGATGTCGGGCAGGGTAGTCTTGGAGGTCGTGCTCAGAGTCTTCCTCCACAGAATGCATCTCACCAGTAAGGCGGTCACATTCTGGATGTTACTGTTTTCTTTTTTTTCTTCCTCGTGTGTTTCTTACAAGTCCCCCGCCAATGAGGCAGGGGGGAATCCGTGAATTGCTCAAGCCGTCCGTGATCTGCTCAAGCTGTGTTTTGTCAGAGGATTGTAACACTCGTCACACTGGTACTAAGAGGAATGTATCCAGCCATTTTCATGGCCGGATCAGTGTGCCCGTTTCCCCCCCCTTCTATTCTCTTTTTCGAATCTGACAACCTGGCCGCGGGGCTGAGATGCCCTCACTGAGGGCACACTCACATTACCACTTCCAAGAATGTATACAACTGCAATCACGGCCAAAGCTTTGTTTCCTTTTTTTTTCTTTTCTTTTTTTTTGAGGTCACGGCCGCAACTTTTCTTCTTCTTTTTTTTTTTTTTTTTTTTTTTTTTTCGTGAGAGTACCAGAAAGAAAACGGAGTGGTACCCAGGCTCGGCAAACTCGGAGCGCAGTGAAATTCAGGGTCGGCAAAAGCAGGCTCGGACGTACTAGTGGTTTAAAGCTGCCTTCGCCTCATCGGGGAACAGCCATATATTTTTCTCTCACCTCATGGACGAACGCCAGTTGAAAAACAATATGGCGTATAACACGTCCTATATTTAATGTATTTTGTAACACAAAAAGACTTTAAAAAAGTAAAAAAAAAAAAAGTAGTTTTTTATACAGCATTCGTATGTTATCATTATACTTCTCATCGGGACAAAATAACAAATTAAGGAGAAGCAAGCAATTGCGCATCAGCAACTAGAGCTGCAATGGACAACCACCTACCAGTTGGTCTGCGATAGCTTCGCAATGACTGCACAAATGACGAGACCAGGAGATCCACCCCCTCAGGAGATTGGCGGCAGACGTCCATCACCGACTCCTCAAGCTCGGCACGGTCAATTTCTGCCATGTCTACCTCGCGCTTAACATCCACCATCCCCACGTCTCTCTGTCCGTCCATATTCACTTGGCTGGCCATGCTTTCACATGGAGATCGGCTTACCTGGGGCTCTGCCATACCGTCTTCCACCTTTTTCTTTTTCTCTTTGTTTTTCTCACTCCTCCTCCTCCTCCTCCCACGGTCTTCTCTCTTTCCCTCCCTCCCCCGACCCCCCCCCTCACTTCTCCAGTCCGACCAATCACGCCGAAGAATAACAACTGAATCTCAAGTCAAAAAAAAAAAAAAAAAAGGCAATCAACCTGAATGAACCAACTCCTCCCGCAGATATCTAGCTCTTACAACTACACTAACAAAAGAACATAAAATTTTATAAAAACTTAAATTTGATAAAAACTTAAAAAAGTATTCCGAACAGCGGAAAAGGATCGAATCAAATCAAACACGAATCGAAACACAAATCATTACCAAATGAAATAAAACCAAAAAAAAAAATCAAATCGACTAAACGCTAGCCGAATCAAGCCCAATCAAATCCAATCAAATCAAAATGACCGCACCAGACAAAATGGCTGCACATAAAGGCCTGGGCGCATCCACAAGCCTGACCGTTGTTGATCTTCATAAAGACCTGCAGAAATATCAATCAAAAGCAACACACGACCAAACTATGCTTGCACCGTGCACCTCCCCTCTCTTGCCGAAAGCTGCCTCGTTGACGTCAGCTAGTGTCGTTGACAATACCGAGAACCGTTTCTGAGGCTTCCATGGGGCCCAGTGTGGCAGAGCTATCCATGCTCCGACGGCGAAAGATCTAAAGATCTACGTTGGCAATCTTGAGAAGCAAGCGAGGACCACCTCCAGCACAAAAAAAGCCTGTTAATTTTGAAACAAATAAATAAATGAAGTATATTTTGCCACAGTCAACACCCACGGAAAAAAAAAAAGAAAAAAAAAAAAAGAAAAGAAAAAACACCCACGAACAAAATGGAAGTCAGTTGCTGTGCCATGCTCCTCTCTCACCCCCTCAATCCATCCCATTTCCCCTGGCTGCTGCCTTTCTAGAGCTTTTCCTTGCACACTTCTTGTCCAACAAACATTGATGCAAAGTTGCAAACACACTTTTCAAGATCTATTACAAATCGACCCAAAAACAAAATAAAAAAATGGTGTTCTGAACTAGGCTACCAGAGTGGCCCGGGACCACTTGCTCGGCCGGCCCCAAAAAAAAAAGAAAAACAAAGTACCTTTTATCTTAAATTTGTTTTTTTTTTTGTTTTTTTTTTTTTTTAAAGGCTAATTCTTTAAGCCCAACCAATTCAATTACCTGTCAAATCTGGGCAGGACTGCCTTTAAGGCCTTTTTTTATTGTCATTATAGTATTGCGGGGAACCCCGTAGCAGCCACATCCATGCTCAAGCCTCCAACGAGGGAACATGCGGGAGCTGCACCCACCAGCAGGTGCGATACCAGCTACAGCAGGTGGGCGATACCGGCCAGGGGTCAGCCGGTAGCATCAGGACCGAGCGTCTTCTATGGGCCAGTCACTGTGCCTCCCCTCCGGCCCCCTCCCCCTATGAACATCAGCAGTCTCTGCTCAATGCCAATCCGGCCATTTCTGCTTCTGGACTATAATTCCCAAGGCCTGCACCAGAAACTGGGTAATGGTCCCAGAGGCAGCTGAGAGGCTATTATTTTCCGGGTTGCTTGTGGAGAATTTCAGGCCTCCCCTTTTTGTTTCTTGTTCAATGAAACGCAGAGTTGATTGTAAAAAAAAAAAAAAAAAAAAAAATTKTTCAGCTTCCTAAAAAAAAAAAAAAAAAGTTKTTYAAYTTWTTTTTYKGYATAACATTTTTYTTTTTGCAGATTTTTTGGATTTTTTTTTTTTTGGCCGGACCTTACTTGGTCCTTGCACGGCCGGGCCACCCAGGCTAACAAGGTGACCCAGGCAGCCCGGCTGGTAGCCTAGGATTTATTTTTACCCGGGCCTTCCCTGGTCCTTGCACGGCTGCACCTCCCAGGAAAACAAGGTGACCCGGGCGTCCCGGTCGGTAGCCTAGGTTCTGAAGGCACTCCTACAGAACGATAGTCAAGGAGAAAAGCAAACAACGAAAAAAAGCTAAAAAAAACTAGGCTGGTCCCCGGGCCGCCCGGTGACCTGCTCGTCGCCCGGTGCGGGGGGCAGGGTCGCCTGGCCGGTTGTCCCTCCCGGTTGGCCACCAGGCGACCCCAGCGCGTTGGAGAAGAGGGGGGGGGGTCGACGGTTTTCGGTGTGGGGGGCCGTCCAGGCCGGGGAAAACTGGGTCCGGTAGGCGTGATTTCAAATCGGGACCAATCTGGGCCGTCAATCTCAAAGATCGACAGTGAGGTGGGAACTGCCGGCCCCGTTCCCTCCCCCACACGAACACTCTCCCCCCCAAGTCTCCCCGTTCTCTCCCTTGCACGACGCCTCCCTCCACCTGTCACCATTCGTCGACGGCAACTCCGACGAATCCCGCCAACGCCCGCCATCGCGCGTGACCCCACTGTCGCCCGCCAACGGCAGCCATCACAGTCCCCCACCAGCACCAAGGTAAGCGGGTTAGTTTGGAGAGAGAGAGAGAGAGAGAAAGAGAGAGAGAGTTCTTCTTCGTCTTCTTCGTCTTTTTCTTCTTCTTCTCGCCAACGTTTCTCACCCCCTGCCTGCCATCCTCCACCACCACTCCCAACCCCCCCCCTGAAACCCCTGGAAAACTTCGCATGCATAACTTCTAATCCATGACGCATCCCGTAATTGCGCCGTCTACCTCAGAGGATGTGCCTTCATGGTCCAAGCTGGAGGCTTTAGAGCTCTGCAGTCAGGGAAGTTCGATTGGTTACCCCCTTTCCCCCAGGGGTGGGTTGTCTGCCAAAGTTACATCGTGAGGACGTAGGTGCTCCAGTGGCAGCAGCATTGTCAAAGGGTCGGGGTTATGGTTTCGAAGGTTGGGAGGGAGTTTCGCACACAAGACGTTAAGGCACTGCTGTTGTACATTCGCATTCATGTTTGAGCAAGCGGCCTGCAGCACTTCGCTTGATTGTGGAGCGACGTGGAAGTTCATCCGGCAGTCGTTCATCACCAACGCTGGCTCGCGGCCTAAAATGTTTAGAAAGACATGCCCCTGTAGGTTGCCTTGGAAGATGATGGCACTGTGCAACACCACTGACCAATGCCTGGAGTCCATGCCCGTTTACTGTGAGCCTCACATTCGGGAAACCATCAACTTCAACATTTCGAACACACCATTCACTAAAATCTTGAAAATGACTTGGCTTCAGAGTGAGGGGGGCATGCGGTAGACTTCCATGCACGAACTATCGTGCTTCGTAATGCACCTGCCAAATCGATTCCATGTGATGTACCTCCCCCTTGGCCCTCCATCTCTTGCCACGTTGTTTCATCTACAAACTTTCATACAACTTGCCGTGTTGTTTCATCTATGCGCTGCCACGTTGTTTCATCTACAGACTTTGGGCATATATGTTTTCCACATGCTGCTGACTTTGACGCCGTTTGTGGATGTATTCCTGTCTTGGCGCGCAGCAGAAATCGACATCTGGAAAAAGAGCATCGGATGCGCTGTTGGTTTAAGAGAATGCCTCAACCTAGCTCGGAACGACCACTACCGTCTTCCCCCGAACACAACAACGCACCCTCATCTTGGCTGTACCAGACCGGAAATATAACTTGTATACTTTCATTTTCAGGGTGTGTTATGTTCGGGGGGAAGACCGTGGCATTTTACAATGAGAAAACCCCTGCATTTTCAACTACCACGTCGGCCATGGTAGAGTTGAAAGTTGAAAATGTGCCCTCCCTTGCGCCGGCGTGAGCTGCATGGGTCTGAGTGGGATTTCCAAAAGCATTTCCTCTCTTCTGTTAGAATCTATACTATCTACACTTGCATACTCTGGGAAGATTAGTCATCTGTTAACGAAAAATTTTCGACCGAGTGCATTCTTCTCCACCGGAGAGTGCACGCGCCGCAAGTTTCGGGGGGGTCGGCCTAGCCCTACTGGAGCAAAATGGCTGGCGGCACCAGCCGAAAGAAGACGCACAACAGCTCGTGTTTTTGGGCATGCAGTGCGTTTCCAGAACCGGCCGGGGGCGAAGGGTCAAAAAGTACTGGTCTGGTTTAATGCACACCTGAGGGTGTCAGTGGTACTCATGCACATGAGAAGGTCGTGGGCTCATGGTGGGGCAATAATTGTCCTATGCGTTGGTGAGGAAGAGATCTACTACAAGATTTGTACCATATCGCCTCTGCAGTTATTCAGCAAAGGGAGGTGAGAAAAGTCATTGCTGTGGAGAAAAGAGAGCGAGAGAGAGAGAGAGAGAGAGAGAGAGAGAGAGAGAGAGAGAGAGAGAGAGAGAGAGAGAGAGAGAGNGAGAGAGAGAGAGAGAGAGAGAGAGAGAGAGAGAGAGAGAGAGAGAGAGAGAGAGAGAGAGAGAGAGAGAGAGAGAGAGAGAAAGAGAGAGAGAGACCCCAATGGGACCAGTCCGACCTATAGGACCTTGGCCTGAGTGGTACCGGGAAATCTCTAACGTTGGGCCCAATGGCGCCCGGTTGGTTCATCTACCAAGTGTGATGGAAAACAGGTTGAGTCATATTAATTGTGTATTGATCTTCTGCGCTTGATTATCAATCAATCAATCAACTGACTTGGCCCCGGTTCCCAGCACGTTTCCCCAGCCATTTTTCTACGTCGGATCATGCATGCATGCATGCATGCAGCCAGTGGGGCGAGATTTACCAGGGTGCCATTTCGCCAAAAAAACCATCCACGCAAATTCAGGCCTTGCACGTGTGACCAGTTTTGCCTAGACGGATTTCCAATGGCAACGGCACTTGGGCAAATCCCACTTCCCACTGGACGTCGCTGCATGCACACGCATCTTTGAAGATCGGCTGGGCGAGCCTCCTTTTCCCAAAGGAGGGCCACCATGCTACCTTCTTCCCCCGAACACAACGCACCCTCATTTTGACTGTATCGGGCCGCAAGCATACCTTGTCTACGTTCATTTTCAGGGTGCGTTATGTTCGGCGGAAGACGGTAGGCCTGGGTGTCCCCTGCAGTACTGCCAAGCAACTGGAATCCCAGTTCCCAGTGGACGTAGCTGCATGCACACGCATCTTTGAAGATTGGCTGGGCGATCCTCCTTTCCCCGAAGGAGGGCCACCATGCTAGGCCTGGGTTTTCCCCTGCTGTACTGCCAGCAACTGGTACACCTGCATCGTTAGGCTCAACAGGTAAGGTCCCACTTGTTTTGCCCCTCACCAACATTGTTAGGCTCAACAGATAACGGGACCCAGGGCAAGGTCCCATTTGTTTTTTTGCACCTAAAGACAAAAATGATGGCTGTGTAGCTTCCTATGTTCTAGCGAAAGATTATGGCGGTTTAAAAAAAAAAAAAAAAAAAAGATTATGGCGGTTAAAAAAAAAAAAAAAAAGATTATGGCGAGTGCATCTTGCACACTTGGCGAGTGGTGCCCAAAATCTCTCTTGACATGGGCGAGTGGTGGCCATATCTCTTGATACATGTCAGCGGTACCACTACGGTGATACCACTACGGTGTGACCCATCTACGGCCACCGTGGCTCACTACGGGCGCGGACTGGATTTTGCGCAAGCTAAGCCATTGGTTAGTGGGAACGGGGGGGCAGTCCCCCACTAGCAGGGCTGAGTTTCCTCAACGCCCGAAACTGGACGTGTTTGTAGAGATGTGCAGAAAATAGCGTTGAGTTTCCTCAACGGCATACCTCTCCACAAACACGTCCAGATTCAGGCGTTGAGGAAACTCAACCCTTCTCTAGTGGGACTTCTCCCTGGAGAAAAGTGCCTCGGAAGTACTGGTGGTTGAAATGTGGGAAACAAAAAAAAAAAAAAAAAAAGGTGAAACAAATCGGCGGAGTGGCACTCCAAAGGCAACCTCCAGGTTGGAAATTCTGTACAAATGTCTTTGTTAAACCCAAAGACTGCAACTGGGTAAGTATACATTATTCCGCGAGTGATGAGTTAATAAACCGGCCGGCGTACCCATATGCCGGAAAAATCCGTCTGACTGTCTGATATAAAAAAAAAATTATGTACAATCACCCAAAGATTTGCCTAGAAGAATTGCACGCCCTTCCGCATGGAAATCGAATTCTGTACTGTACCCTCACATACACGTATTTTGCCTCCAAAATTGCCCCCCCTTTACTCGGGCATCACCCCTTTTCCCCACTACTGCAGCGGTTGGCTCCAGGGACCTCAAAACGAGTTCGTCAAACGTGCTGCTTCCACAAAAAAAAAAAAAAAAAAAAGGTCAGCCAACTGGGGCGTCGCCTGAGGAGGAGGGCTTATTTTTTTTTTTTTTTTTTTTTTTGTTTGTTTGTTCCCCCGAGGGGGATGGGCCGCGCCACGCTCCGCTGCAGTGCAATACGAAGGCAACGCTGGAAGGGTCGAGTAGGCAAGCCTACCCCTATGACCCCTCCGTAGCCCTGAAAATTTAATTTAATATCGTGTGGCCCGATGGACCACAGATCAGACATTAAACTGATCAGAACAGATACTACACTTGATCTTAGCCAAAAGGCCGAGAAAGGTATTAGGAGGAGGGCTTCATCGTTGCAGTAAGACACCCTTTTTTTTTTTCTTTTTTTTTTTAACAAGATGCCACCAAGACACGACTTTTTTCATTCCAAGGGCATGCTCTCTTTTTTTTTTTTTTTTTGGTTCAAACAAGTGCTCCAATCTTTTCGTGGGGAGCAGCACGTGCTGGGAACCGGGCCCAGCGTCCCATATCGAATTATAGAGATCATTTGTCACACGTATTCTTCCAAGAATGTCATTTTCGGCCACAATTAGGGCCACATTCAGTGAGAAAATCCTACTTTTTTTAACATGGTCTAATCTACAACACACATACAGTCGAACAATATTATACAAAAGAGATTCCTCGCCGCAATACAGACGTGAAAGTTTCGAGTGGTACCCGTCAGTCCCCTCGTTACAATCCTTTTTTTTTTCCTTTTTCTTTTTCTTTTTTGTCAAACACCATAGGGGAGGCTCCACCTATCCGTGGGGAGCGTCTCCCTCGTCGCAACCCTTTTTTTTTTTTTGTGTGTGTG
>BFEA01000259.1:1605335-1618830 GCA_003427395.1 Chara braunii | reverse complement strand
TTTTTTTTTTTTTTTTTTTTTAATAAAGGCCCAGTGCCCAAGGCAGAACAAGATAGAGAACAAAGGGCCATATTCATGGGCCGGCAGGTCTCCATTCGTACACTGTGAGGGGGAGCCCCTCCCCTGTATTATCCTAAGGCACACCTGAGGAGACTAAGTGAAGAAGCCGAAAAGTGACGTTCCCGCACCTAGTACGCAGCTAAAGATTCCAAAAGGTGACCAAGCACTTAGTTCAATTCCCTCTTCCTTCTCCTCCTCCCCCTCCCCCTCCCCCACCTCCTCCTCTTCCTCTCTTTCTCCACCGCGAATCCGCTCCTCTACACGTGCACTTACTCTTCCGTTTACTTTTCCGTTTACTTGCGCTCCCGTCCCGTTGCCTACCATACTCAAATGCTCCTTTCCGTTTACTCTTCCGTTTACCTCTTCCGTTTACCTCTTCCGTGTACTCTTCCGTTTACCTCTTCCGTTTACTCTTCCGTTTACCTCTTCCGTGTACTCTTCCGTTTACCTCTTCCGTTTACTCTTCCGTTTACTCGAGCTGCAGTCCCGTCTCCAACCATATACTCGCATGCTCTCCTTTCCGTTTACTCGTGCACCTCTTCTTATCTCCTTGTGATAATTGGAACGGCGAGATGAAAGACGTACCAATGAGGTAGTACAACGACGGCAGTGATGATGACGAAAATACAGTAATGATGAAACGGGGAGGGTATTGCAATGCCCTTAAATAACGAAAAAATGAGAGGAGGAGAACGCATTGTGAGGAGGGCGCCTCCTTGGTGACGGTTGAAACAGTAGATCCACTGACACAACGGTCGAGGAAGAAGAGAAGGCGAAGACAAAGCATCGCCCTCCTGGAAAATTTTTTCTCCTCCTCTCATTTTTTCGTTATTCAAGGCCCCATCGCAATGCCCTCCCCCTTTCATCATTACTGTATTTTCGTCATCACTACTGTCGTCGTTGCACTATCTCATTCTAAATGACGTCAACATCGAGATGAAGAGGGAGATAGCAGACGACCAGGAGATGTGAAGTGATGGCAATGATGAACACGAGGAGGAGGGAGACGAAAAGAAAAAGGGGAGAAAAGTCCAGATGCAAACGATAAGGATGAGTAGATGGTTCTCAAATGAGGATGAGGCTTGACGACGTGACGACGATGAGCAGGAGGAGGAAGAAGATGAGGAGAGAAGGGAGACAAGGAGGACGGCAGTGGAAGTCGTATGATGATGATGACGATGACTAGAGAGAGAGGAAGAAGAGGAGAAAGGCCGCGAGGACTCTGTTTACCGCTTCGTTACCTCCTCACTCCCCGTCTTCGCCTCCTCTCCTCCACACCCCTCTCCTCCTCCTTCACACCCTCCACCCCCTTCACACCTTTCTCTTTCTCCTCCCTCTCGTTCTCCTACGCCTCTGAATTTCTCATGCCATCTTTCTAATGTTCGAGTTGTATATCTTTTGGAAGATTTCAATTAAAAAAAAAAAAAAAAAAAGATTTCAATTCTTGGGAAAAAACATTTCTTCGAATTTTGCAAATAGATTGAAAATGCGATGACGGTGTCAACTCGCGATGACGATGATGCCTAACAATAGGAAGAAGAATGATGATGATGATGATGATGAGGAGGAGGAGGAGGAGGAGGAGGAGGAGGAGGAGGATGACGATACTTTAGAGTCTGAAAGAATGATGATGACGACGATGATAATAATGACTTTGAGGGGGAGAAGAGGAGGAGGAATAGTGATAAACAGAGGGCCAAAGACTGTCTTTCTTGCACGCTTCGATAAAATACTAGTAATTTCCATACACATCCGCATGCACTACGCTCTTCAACCGGGCGAGTAGAACGCCCGGTCATTATAGCTGCTGCATCTGGACTGAAAGTTGCCCCAAATACAGCTATAATGACCGGGCGTTCTATTCGGGTGAAGACGGGTAGGCTCAGAAGAAAAAGAAACCCGCTCACTCTCATTGCCCTACGCACGTTTCGGCCAGGAAGCGCACCTGGACCCGTGGTGGCACTCCCTGGACCCCTGGTGGCACTCATCAAGGGCCTCCTTCTCCCCTGATCCGCCTTATGGCAACCACGTCCCTCATACCCATCTCCTCATCGTTTTTCGTCTCCTTCTCCTTCCTCATCGTGTTGGTATCCTTGTCTTTTTTCATATTGCGCTCCCCCCCCCTCTCCATTCTCATCCTTCGCCTCTTTCTTCCTCCTACCGTCTTCCCCCGAATACTCTCCATAGTCATTATAGCCGTAATTGGTGCAATTTTCAGTCCAGATGCAAAGCGATAATTGAAGACGACAATCTGTCGCCTCCTCTCTCATTCACCTCTTTCCTCTCCTCCTCCTCTTCCTCCTCCTCCTCTCTCCT
The DNA here is from genome assembly GCA_003427395.1 of Chara braunii. Taxonomy (NCBI): domain Eukaryota; kingdom Viridiplantae; phylum Streptophyta; class Charophyceae; order Charales; family Characeae; genus Chara; species Chara braunii. The sequence goes on along the minus strand of BFEA01000259.1, from coordinate 1,616,454 downwards.
CCTCTCTCCCCCTCCTCTCTCCTCTTCCTCCTCCTCCTGTTCCTCGTGCTCACTCTCCGATCTTGGAAAGATCTGTGTTTTCGAAACGCTTTTAAAACATTTCACAATCCCGAAAATAACCAACAACTACTTTCTGAAAAATATGAATTAAAAAAAAAAAAAAAAAAAAAAACCCTTAAATATGCAGGCCCTTCTGCCCACCTGAGTTGCCGTACTGTTCTTCACCAAAACACGAGCAAAGAAAAGGTTTCAGCGATTTCCCGATTCAATTCAAAAAAAATTGAAGGGGTTTTTTTTTTTTTTTTCCCGACTCAAAAATTTTCTGAAGACATTTTTTAGGACAATAATTTTTTTGTTTCTTCCAAGCCGTCAAAAGGTCCAGATGATCGTTGCGCTGCCTGCCTTTGCGCATGTCTCCCACCTCTTCCTCCAATTCAATCCTCCCCCTCCGGAATCTGAATAGAAGTCGATCGAACGGCCATAACATCCTGTCATGATTGACAACCAATCAGAGGTCATCGTTTTTTCTAACCCGAATACAACGTAGGTGCATATCGCTGTATTTGGGGTGTCTTTCAGTCTAAATACAGCAAAGATGACATCCCATTCAATCACCAGTACCACAGTGACACGATCACATTTCAAACTTAGGATCATCAACCAGTCCGGAATGCCGTACATCCATAGAAGTACCGTCTTCGCCCGAATAGAACGCGAGGTCATCATTGCTGTATTTAGACTGAAAGATACCCCAAGTACAGCGATATGACCGTACGTTCTATTCGGGCAAAAACGTGCGGTCATCTTTGCTGTATTTAGACTGAAAGATACCCCAAATACAGCGATATGACCGTACGTTGTATTCGGGCGCACAAACGGACAAAGGTGCTGCCTCTGTGACATCAGACGTAACATGCACAAGGGAAAGCGCTAGAGTGCGCAAACACACACTTTCGAGCAAAACAGATACTCACCAAATGTGCGAACTGAGAACGAATCTTCCGCTAGAACATGGGAAGATACACCGCCATATTTTTTGTCTTTTCTGCACGTGGTGAGTAGTGGAGCGAGGGCCATTCAGACATAGAGAAGAAAACCTGGAAGAAAGGAAGGGAGAGGGGGATGGTGTGGGGGTAGGGAAAGCGGGGGAAGGAAAGGGTAGGGGGAGGGAAGGAGGGGAGAGTGGGGGAGGGGGGCGGGTAGAGGAAGTCGATGAAGAAGTGAGGAAAACAGGGTGCAATGGAGTAGTGGTCCGAGGCCCACTCAGAACGTTGACATACATGAAATAACGGCTGAAGGCTGAAGCTAACCTCCCGCGCACGACGTCACCTTTCTTAGCCCGACCGCCGGCAATTTATTCCCCACACATCCCCCTGCCCGCCGGCAATTTATTCCCCACACATCCCCCTGCCCGCCGGCAATTTATTCCCCTCACATCCCCCTGCACACAGAGATGGCGTGGGGCGTTAGGGTTCTGCAGCCCTGCGGTCGGGGTCGCGCGGATCTCCTCTTATGTCAGGTAGCGCTTGTTCTCTGAAGGACAGGACAGAGGGGAGAGAGAGGTTCTACCGGCGGGACACGTAGCAGTGGGTTCCCCGGCCCTAGCGCTCTGCTGCACGCGGGAGCCAGGTCCCACTACGGTACCGGCGTTGTGTTACCTCTCTGCTACAGGAGGGGACCAGGTCCCGCTACCGTCTTCCGCCGAACATAACGCACCCTGAAAATGAACGTATGCAAGGTATGTCTCCGGCCAGATAAAGTCAAAATGAGGGTGCGTTGTGCTCGGGGGAAGACGATAGCGGCGGTGTGTTTCTTGAACTCTGAATCTTGACGTGTTTGCGGGAAGGTGCGGTTGAAGAAAACGAGACTTTTCGCACATCTCCGCAAACACATCCACATTCAGGGTTTGCGGAAACTCAACACTGCTCTGGTGGCACTTGGCCGCGGGATGCGTGGGCGGGGAACCTACTGTCCTTGTTTTTTCCGGGGCGGGGGGAGGGGGGGAGGGGGGACTTGCCCAGCTCACGTAATGGTATCATTCGTATAGGAAGCAAGGTCCTCATTTTTTTGCTGGGTAGAAAGCCTTCCATTTTTCCGTCGCCCCCAATACCCTAACCCTGAACACCTCTCCTTTTGCCCGCCCCCCCAGAGAACCCTGGGGATTTTAATTCTCGCCAACCTTCCTCCTCTTGCGACCCAAAATCACTCTAGCAGCACCTTATGTATGCTCACCTCGTGCACCCAACCTATCAGCCTCTCCAACTCACCCCCTCCCATCCAATCCCCCTCTTTGAAGGTTAGACGATTCCTAATCATGTCAAACCACTTCAGGAGGATAGCTCAAACCACCAGTACCTCGCCCTGCTAAAAATTCTCAACGCGGTCATTAAACCACCAGTACTTCCTAGAGTCGTGCCCATTAATGCAAATGTACGGGCTACTACAGGAGCAGTTGTGACGCCCAACCTCACGCCCAACGCGACTTCTTGATCGGAGTGGGATGGGGGCCCGGAAGTGCGAAAAAGGGGTGTGCCAAGGATTTTAGGAAAGTGGGGGCGGAGTTCCAGGTCGGAACTGGAATCTCTTGTGTCGAGTACCAGGGGTAGAAGTGCAAGTGTCTTCTGGCTCAGAGTTGGGGCGATTGTCGATCGTGCGGTCTGAGCCGGGGTGGGGTGCTACGGGTGTCTCTGTGGGAGTGCTCGTACCGCTGCCGGCCGTCTCAAGTCTCGGGGTCCGACGAAGACGAGCTGGGTTCTCGTCGCTCTATCCTGGGTTGGGTTCGTTGCATGACCCTCGCCTGCCGATACTCGCCGGGCTGCCGACACTTTGAGCACGGCGGACGGGGCCAAAACCGGGCTATGGAATCCCAGGGGACCACGAGTAACCAATGGTAGGGGAGGACGGTATAGTAGGGAGGGAAGTCAGTGGTGATGGCAACGAAGCCTGGGGTTAGAAGATACTGCTAGTTTCGGTTGTCGGGATAATCGGGAATTTGTGGGTCTCGGTTGATTGCCAGTTGGAGGTCGCCCCTGCACAGTCGTTCGTTTTCAGTCCAGCAAGGGTACTCGAGGGGCCCAGGGTTCCGTAAGTGACGATGTTGTCGGATCCGCTGCTGGCGGATTTGTTCCCTCTCCCAATACGTTCGATATTCCGGGTCCCTTAGGCTTTCGCGATCGGTGATCCAGAAAGGGGATTCTATCGCCATGTCTCGTTCAACCGAGTTCCTGCACACGCATCTTTCTACGGGGCGAGATCGTAGCTGACTCTTATAGGCGTGCGTGTAGATGGCAAGTCCGCGAACGGTTGTTGTCTTACACGTGCGTGCGCACCGGCCAGTTGAGTAGATCTTAAATTGCACACATAAACAAGGAGCGATCCGTCAGCGTACCGGTTCAATCATGCAGCTAGTTCCCTTAGGCAATCAATCTCGTTCTCGAGGTGGAAAGGACTATTGGATAGTCACAAGCATACACCCCTAGCAGTTCCCGTAATCATTGATAAAAAAAACAACTCAAAAAAAATGGATATGAGCTCATTCATCGTCATTCATGCACATATACACACATAAAAACCTCCGAGATGATTTAATCAAGAAACTTCAAAAATGCCGCAACAAAAATTGACCAACGTTGAAATCAAAATTTATACAGACAGTAGGGAGGATAGACACAATTCCACCATATCCCCCTCTCTCTCTCTCTCTCTCTCTCTCTCTCTCTCTCTCTCTCTCTCTCTCTCTCTCTCTCTCTCTCTCTCTCTCTCTCGATGCGGGAAGTCCGTCGCCCCGCACCCCCAACATCAACCCGAGTCGTCACCCCGCTTGGCCTGAGCATGCAAGCCAGGTTCGCCCACGTGCCACAGTTCATCGCGACTACTCGTCAACCCCGCGCACTTAGCGCCAGCTCGTCGGATCGCCCGACTCTCGACTCACCATCTTTCCGCTCGTTAGTCGATCCTCTCGACCGCGCTAACTCCCAAGTAGGTTAGAGAAACAACTAATCACGCTTGTGAAATTTATAGCATGCATGCTTGCGCGAGGGATACGGGATTAGAGTGATGAGAAAGAGAAGGGAGGGAGTGCCTGCGTCTGCATGCCCAGGCCGCGGCGCGGGGGATGAAGCCTCTCGCCCCGCATCGATCCGGACATGCAACCGTGGGAACCACTTAAAATAGAGGAAGAGTGTGCATGCGACGACAAGGCGGGAAAAAAGGAAATACAAAAAGCCATAAAGAACAAGAAGATTATAGTTGAGATCGCCCCCGCCAAAAACTACAGTTACACACTGGATTAAGGCGCGGGTGGATTCAGAGCTCAACCCCTGTTGGGTCACGTCGTGTGCGAGTAAGAAGCTTCATGCCGCCAAATCGCAAAGTACCTAAATTCCTTGTCTAAATCCTAATTGCAAGAAAAAAAAAAATCCCAAAGGGAAAAAGAAGGAAAGGAAAGAAAAACAATTTCGAGAGCCTGCAGGGGAGGCTCGACATTAGTTCGAATTTCAAAAACAAAAATTCCCGCGCGCTGATCGCGCCAAAATTCCTAGTGCTTATAGCAGAACAAGAAAGAAGTTATGACAACCGTTATTTCTCGCGCTCGCTAGGGCGCGGTTACTTAATCATCAGCGCGGGACTTTCCCGACACCGACCCAACCACTCCAATAAAAACGAAAAAGAAGCGAGGGTATCCAGGCAACTTGCCTCACCGATCCCGCTTGCACCCTGTCTCCCATCAAGACCCTCTTGTTTCCCCACAACAGCCCCGCGCAGGAAGTTGCGCGATTACAGAAGATAGCTCGTCACATATGTGACGCCCAGGGGGTTCCAATTTCGTGCAAGCTCCCGCTCGTACCCATATCCTTCCAAGGTGCATGTGTCATAACCGTAGGATAAGAGTGTGGAAGTCATCCTGTTGACACGTCTTGATTTTTGCACCTAATTTAGTGTTCCGAGGAGGGGGGGTAGGGGAGTCGGAAGGCGGGGGTAACTTAAGTTGAAAGGGTGGGGGATGTTCTCTCGGGAGTGCGGGTAAGAAGTTGGCCATCCCCGCTACTGTTGCGGGAAGCTCAAGGTATCGGAGAGTGCGGTGTACGCGTGAGAAACGATGACTTCCATAAGAGAGGGAAGCGAGGTAATGAGGATAGAGAGTGGAAAGGGTGCGAAGCACGGCCGCACGGAACTGCTCGTGGTCCGTACACACAGGGATAGTCCATGTGATTGTGCAGTAAACTTCAATCACATTGTGATCCTTCCATGCACCCGAATAATTGTGGCGCTGGTTTCCCTTGACGAGCACATTTCCTTACCTTCACCAAGTCCCGTAATTTATACTGGGGTCGGGGGCCTACGTTCCCATTCCGGGCCTCGTAGCTTCGGACCTGTCGGCCATGGGCCATTTCTGTCATACGCTGTCTTTTCCGGGCTAACCGGGAGAGGGCCCTTTCCATCAAATCCAAATGACGTTGGACCTTGTTTGTAACCGTCGTTCTAGTGGCCTTCGGGGAAGGGTCGTTTTGTCTTTTAGGCTTGGTATCGAGACACAAGCTAGGTTGTTGGTCTGTAGTTGAAATGACGAAAGTCCCGTTGATTCATGCGGGGTCCCTCAATGTATGGCCAGGATGCAGTCTACGATATCAGGCCACTGCCGCGTGTCCTTGGCTGCAATATTCCGTCGGAGTGCCGTTTTAATTACTCGATTGGCGTTTTTTACAGGGCCGTTCGATTGAGACATATGGGGGGCGGTATTACGAATAGATACCCCATGCACGACCAGGTTCCTCAGGACTTCGCCTTCAAGTTGGAATTCCGCCCCATTATCTGTGAGGATTTCCTCGGTATCCTGGTGCATCCCAAGGAAACGGTTGACATATCCCGCTATTTCCGCCGTCTGTCTTGTTCGACAGGGGTATGCCTCGATCCACTTCGAAAAATGGTCAACGAATACCAAAAGAATTGAATACTCACAACTATTCGGTCCAGGGGGCACAATGATATCTGTCGTATCCATGCTAACCCTCTTGAATGGCCGTTGGACTACAGTGGGCATTATCGACCTAGGCGGCTGAATCGACGCTTCGTCAGCGACGCATACATGACAATTTTAACTATAAATTTAACGTCGTCTCAGATATTGGACCAATACCACTCATTTTTATCGATGGCTGCCTCGGTAATTCTGACAGCGAAATGTGTGGCCGTCTCCTCATGCGCGGCCTGTACCCAGTCATACCTCACGAATAGGTGTGGTACCACCATCCAAATTTCGCTTCCATCCGTTTTCCTTTTCTCTAACTGTCCCTCGTTCCACCTATAATCTTGTGCCCTCTCATTGACCCGTCTCCGTTCCTCCTTAGAGAATTCTCGAAGAAAATTTCCAGCAATTGTGGCTATTAGGACGACTTCTGTCCATCTAAACTGTAGGGTCGTTTCTAAACCTTCCGACGCCGCGTTCAGGAATCGAGCCTCTGTCGGAATCTTGTCAATACGGCACATGTGACAAAGCCATGGTTTCTGAGGATTCCTATACTGGATACACGACCCGTGGGCTCTCGTTACACACTTAGCGCATTCTACCCATTCGACGTAACCCTCGCTCTGTGCCTTAACTGAAACGGAATGGACCCGTGAGATGGATTCACAGAGAAGAAAAAAATGATCGGGTAGGGAAAACAGAGATGAGGGGGAAGGAGAGAGATGACCCTCAACATTTCTTTTCCCTTGGGCCGCCATGGGGACACGTGTCACTTCTTCGTCTGTCGAGGGAGAACCTTCACCTGCCCGTACCCGGGTCCCTTGGGCTGCTCCGGTTCCTTCCACGGAGTGATCTCCTCAGCCGCGTGGCACCTTCCCTGGCCTGTGCAGACGTGTCAATCCGTCCGCATTCCCGTACCTCTCTGTCTTTCAATGGACGATATCGAAATGATACTCCTACAGCCTCACTTCCCATCGCCCAATCATTCCAGTGTAATTCATCAGCTTTTTGACAGCCAACAAAGGCTCATGATCCGTTACGAGGAGGAACTTTCGCCCGTAGAGGTACGGGTGGAAGTGCTGAATTCCCCAGACCACAACGTAGCATTCCCCTTGAGGGACTGAGTCGTTCCTTCTCTTGTCCGACACCGTCCGTGAGGCGTATTCGACCATGTGCTCCCGCCCGTTCTCCCCTTTTTGTGCTAGGATAGCGGAGATTGCTTCAGGCTGCCTGTCAGTAATGAGTAGGAACTGGCACTCGGGATCGAGCCGGATTAAAATAGGCGCCGAGGCCAGGGCCTCCTTCAAAGTGGAAAAGGTCCATTCGCACTCCGCGTCCCAGTTCAGCGGTTGGTCCTTCCGCAGGAGGTTCGTCAGAGGCCGAGCGATTGCCGCGAATCCCTTGATAAACGGCCGATAGTACGAAGTCAGTCCCAGGAAGGCTCGAACTTGCGTCAATGACATGGGTGTGGGTGCTCCCCGAACTGCCTCGACTTTCCTCGAATCCGGCTTCAAGCCTCCTTAGGTTACTACGTAACCTAGGAACGAGATCTCAGACAGGAAAAATTTGCTCTTCTCCAATGCGATCTTGAAACCAGCATCTCGCAGCGCGACAAGTGTTCATTCAATGTGATGCGTGTGTCCATGAAACGATTCAGAATACACCAAAATGTCGTCCACGTACACGATGACGCAAAAGTTTATCATTCCTTGAGTTAACCTAGTCTTGTTCACGAAGTTCTAAAAGGTGACATTCATCGCTCTTTGAAAGGTGGCCGGTGCATTGCATATACCCATAGGACAACGAACTCACTGCCACGTGCCTCCAAATAATACAAACGCCATTTTCGACCGATCCTCTTCTCGTACAAGGATATGGTGGAACGCGTGCCGAATATCAAATTTAGTAAAATAGTTGGCACACCCAATGGCATCCAGCAAATCGTCAATCCGAGGGAGGGGATATACATCCTTGATCATGATATCATTCAATTTCCGATAATCGATGCATATATGGATCGATCCATTCTTCTTCGGGACCAAAACTACCGGAAAGGACCAAGGTCCCGTAGCGGACTCTATTCAACCGTTAGCTTCGAACTCACGGATGCGCTCGAGTGCTGCCTTCCGTTCCCCCAGCGAGTACCGATAAGGCTTGCAATGAATCGGCGGGTGGGTACCGTTATGAATCTCATGCTGGATTATCAAGATAATCCTATATCCGTGTCATCAACGCTGATAGCACCCCGATATTCTGTTAGGATTTCGGCTACGAGTATATGGGTTTCGTCGGGAACCTATTCTGGCATGTGTAATTCATAGGGTTGTTCGTGAAAAACGACCGTAACGTGTTTGGTGCGTATGACTTTTGAGTCCCGGGGCAGCGAGGAAGAGATGAAAGAGTTGCCCGACCGCCACGAGAACACAGTGACCACCATCTGAGCTTCCTCTTCGCGGATAGCCACGTGTTCTTCGAGGGTTATCCCATCCGCGGGGTCCACCGATTTTTCAGCGATCTTTATTCCGACGTCAAACAGCGAGGCTTCCGAAGGACCCAGGGGGTTCCGGACCCTGTATCTCCGCCCCTAGACGCAGCAACCGTATCTCTTTTTCCATGGTGAGGAGCGATCGGGGAGGTGACTCTGTAACATGGCAGAGAGAGAGTTCACTACTGCGGGCCACAAACCCATTGAACGAGGTACATAAGTGTGATTTTGGCCCGCAGTAGCGAACTCCATATATTTTAGTTTTGTCGGACGGTTCTTTCTTTCTTTGTTTGTGACGTCTCTCTCTCTCTCTCTCTCTCTCTCTCTCTCTCTCCATTCTTTCTTTCCTGCATCTCTATCTCTCTCACTCCCTCATTCCGACGGATGCGTTTGGAAAGAATGGTCTGTTTTGTATTTGTTAAGTTGTGTTGTCCACTTTTATATCGAGTCATGTACGGGGGAAACACAGATGTAAAGTAATAAATAACAATGTATGTTGCCACGTATATATAGCCAATCTTTGGTAGGCGCCCGCTGACAACAACTATGGAAGTAGTGAGGGTCTGTCTCTGCCTCTCTCTCTCTCTCTCTCTCTCTCTCTCTCTCTCTCTCTCTCTCTGAAGTTCTCTGTATGTACATATATTTCCAGATGTCAAGATTGGTCAAAACCGGACAGAAGAGAAAGTCAGGCGAAGAGTGTGATGCAACGGCGGATCACTTTCTACTACTGGGGGCAAGGAAGAGAAGACGACTGAGATGGATCGGAATTGGGATGAGATAGTAGAGAAGCAGCGAGAACATATAGACAGGCTAACAAACGAGGTAGATAAGCAGAAATAATTGGCGAGACAGATGTTAGACGAACTAAGCCGTATTAAGTCACTGCTCGTAGAAATGACAGAAACTGCGGAACACAGGTTGTTCACTGTGTTCTGGTTGTTGCTAGACGATCCAAAGTGTTTAGACATAACTCGTCTGAGGGAGGACATGACTGCCAGACTGAAGGCAATAACTGAAACGAAGACCACCACGTTTGACGAGTTCCAGACATGGTTGGATGGTGAAAGACACAGGCGCACCGCGGTCTTGAATCGGTTCACCGCCCACGTCACAAAGAAAACTCACAGGGAATCACAAAGACTTGATGTCGCATCTTGTGGCATCCCTGAAAAGTGTGTGTTGAAGGAGGGGTGGGCATCGTATGATAGCCAAGAATATAATACGGGTTCACTAACTGCTTCGTCACGCATTGTCATCGACCTTTTGGCCTTCGCAACAGACTGTATTCGCCACTGTAAGGAAACCGTAGACGAGTACGGTCTCTGTGATGAGGGTGTCGCGATTGGTAAGGATGACCTTCCTTGTTATATCACGTCTCTGTTGAATGGTTGCTCGGACATCATTGATGCCCTGCAATACACACGAGGTAGGTTGTTGGATGGCGAAATGACGGTGACTTGTGCGAACAAAGTTGTCATGGGAAGTGCAGAAGGTGAAAGGACGAAGGCAGGTGAAGAAATCCACACAACAATGCAAACCTCCACAGGAATTGGGACCACTGTCGGGGACTGCGCGCCTGCGCTGCATGCCCTGCTGACGTGCACCGATGTTGGCACACTGAATTGTCACCACGTTCATCACAACTTCCCATGTGTCGTCGCTATCAAAACACCTTGTGCTGATGCAGAATCTGTTGCGCTGCCTATGACGACGAACGCATTTCAAAAGTTCGTTGCAGAAGCGAATTCGCGACAAATGGCGACGCTGATTGCGGACTGTCTGTTCCATCTCATATCGTACATCAAAGAGATAATGGTACATGTCGTAACGAACGCAGGCCAGCATGGAGGGAATAACGAATGTGAGCATTGCAGGAAAGGACTTCACATCAATGACCGCTTAAAAACTCTCTACACAAGATGTCAAATCGTGGCTGCGCGGGAGGTCAGGGATGCGTGATCTCTCTCTCTCTCTCTTTCTCTCTCTCTCTCTCTCTCTCTCTCTCTCTCTCTCTCTCTCTCTCTCTCTCTCTCTTTTTCTCTCTCTCTCACACACACACACACACACACACACACTATTATGTATGTTTATTGCTGCCTGTATTACAACTTCTTCGTCCACACTTTTCTGTCTATAATGTTCGCAGCCTTTTCCCGTACTGACATACTTGTGGTTCACTACTGCGTGCCATGTCACTGTCCACCTCTTGCTGTTTGTTGTTGTTCTGGCCCGCAGTTGTGAACCGCCATCTGTCGCCGCCTCTTTCCCTGTCCAACAGCGTAAGGTTCACTACTGCGGGCCAAATTTCTGTCTCGCATGAGATGTTTGTTGGAGTTCTGACCCGCAGTAGTGAACCTCTCGGTGGTGCTGCGTCTTTGCGTTTCCAACTACTTGTGGTTCACTACTGCGTGCCATATCAGTGTCAACCGGTGCTGTTTGTTGTCGTTCTGGCCCGCAGTAGTGAACCGCTCTCTGTCGCTGCGTCTTTCCCTGTCCAACAGCTTGAGGTTCACTACTGCGAGTCAATGTCTGTCTCGCATGAGATGTTTGTTGGAGTTCTGGCCCGCAGTAGTGAACCTCTTTCTCTCTCTCTCTCTCTCTCTCTCTCTCTCTCTCTCTCTCTCTCACACACACACACACACACACACACACACACACACACACACACA
>BFEA01000259.1:1564740-1588031 GCA_003427395.1 Chara braunii | reverse complement strand
TTGTGTGATTGGTCATAGAGCGACTATGTTATGAAAAAAACACCATCCGTGATTGTCCTCAATGCAAGGTTGGCTAGTGCGTGCCACTCTCTCTCTCATGCCACCATGTTGCAAAATTTGTGTCACGCAGTAGTGAACCGTGCTTGTAGCAGGCCATCTCCGCATTTAATTGAGGCTCTCAGACACGTCCGTCCATAGAATGAAGTACAACAATCCTATAGACTCGAAAAGGAAGGTTGGCTACTGCGTGCCACTCTCTCTCGCGGACTGCCATGTTGATAAATTTGTGTCACGCAGTAGTGAACCATGCTTGTAGCAGGGCAGCTCAACATTTAATCGATGCGCCCTCACGCGTCCATCAACAAAATGAAATACCGCAATCCAGCACCAATAAAAAACAAAGGTTGGCTACTACGGACCAATGTCTGTCTCGCACTGCAATGTTGGTGAATTTGTGTCACGCAGTAGTGAACCCTGCTTCCAGCTCTCTCTCTCTTTCTCTCTCTCTCTCTCTCTCTCTCTCTCTCTCTCTCTGACCCTCTCTCTTTATCTTCAGTCATTGTGGTCGTTGCATGTCAGGAGTACTGAAAGACTCAACGATTGACATTTGCGAAAGAGCATATCATATCGTGCAGCATGAGAAAATGACTGGAAGAAATCGCGAAAACCGACGACATGAGCCAAAAATAACGATTTCCCCCCCATACACATGAGGTAACGTTCTACGAAAGGTGAATACGTTTTCAACACGTTTCAACAAGTTTTCAACACGTTTCAACAAGTTTTCAACACGTTTCAACACGTTCTCAACACGTTCTCAACACGTTTCAACAAGTTATCCACAAGTCTTCAACAAGTTTTCAACAAGTTGTCAACAAATGATCAACAGATGGACCAACATCCTTTCAACAAATTGACACACCACTTTCAGTTTTCCCAATGTTTGGTCAGCGTTGGTTTCCTTCACTTCTGGTGAAACACATGAACCCCCCCCCGCCAAACAATTTATAAACACAGTTCCAACGGTTGAAATGTGGTGTCTACACGTGATCATCCTGTCAAAAAAATTGCCACAATTTTTCTGTTGGAATCGGGCAGTCTCGACACTTGTATCAGGGGTTTTCCTATAAACAGAGCCCGGGTTCGTTCAACATTCTCTTCGATAAATACAAATGTTTTCATCGTCTTCTGTCGGATTGGGCAATTAACTATTTTGCGTGTCAGTTCCTGGATCACCGGGTCCGTTTCATCCTCGCTTTCCGAATCTTCGGGAAGCGAAGACGCCCGTTCCTTGCTAGTCGTCTCAACCTCATTTTCTGCCCATGTGATCGTTCGGATCGACCCGATTGCGCTTGGATGGCTCTGGCCTGTTGTCGTGCGGAGGGTGAGACTCATAGGGAGGGTGTATGGGTTGCCACCGGTGTTCCTGAGAACCACTACCTTCCGCTCGAAGTCCAGATTGGCTTGAAGGGCGTTGAAAGCGGAAAGTCTGAGAAGCACATCGTATGAGGTCACATTGAGTACCACTACATCCCCCAAGGCGTGAATTTTTCCTAGTTGAAAAACGACATTTGCCATTCTTCCGACCGCTCTGATCTTTTCCTCATCTGCGGAGATCAGACGGTTTCCTTCGTTGAGTGGAATCAAATCTTTTCTTCTCCCCGCCCGTTCGACTACCCGCAGGGATATGGCCATTACGACTGCTTCAGAATCTAGAATTGCACTGTAGGGGACTCCCCAGACTTCCATGCTGCATTTTGCGGATTTCCATGGAATAACTTTAATGCGTAAAAAGTGATCGTCTTTCTGGATGAGCCTCAGGCGTACAGGCTCCGAAGTTCCTGGTACGTCCGATCGTATCTCCTTTGTGGGAAACTTTCCTTTGGTCGCGGCCAGCTTAGTGAGTGCGAATCTTTTCCGATTGGCCTTGCAATGCTGGAGCATACGATCATTGGCTTGTTCCGATATGGACAACAAGTGTCCAATCGGAAGCGGGATGCGGTGATTTAAGGCTCGGACGATATCGAGCACATTGATTTTTCCAGTGATGAACTTGGGGCCACCGGACTCCATCTCACTGGGGGATGGTCGCCTCTCCGAGATTTCTCGTTCGTCATCCGCCGGCCGGATCGCCCCTATCATACCCAGCCCCGGATATCCCAAGGAGAGGAACTGATCTAGTGGGCTGCGGCCTCGTTGGTAGCAACTGCTGTCGGTATTGCTCCATCAATTTCCTCTACTACCGTCCCTACCCGTCCAGGTCCGTTAGCCAGGGGGGCTGCCCCTATTCGTACTTGTCGCTGGGGACAGTCTCTTGCCATGTGGCCGGGTTGATGGCACGCGTAACACGTGTCAGTTCGGGGAGTCGTGCCTGCACTAGCCCCCGTGGCTATGACGGCAGGCGCACCAGTAGGAAGGGGGGCGGTGTGAACGTTAATGGGACGCATGCAGCGCATGAGTGACTCCATCCGGACATTATACTCGCGCTGCTCCTTCTTGCTTTCTTGCATAAGGCCGACTAACGTACGCGTGAGGTCCAGTATCGCGTTCGATTCGTCCGCCCTCTGATCCGGGGCGGGTACCTGTGTCGGCGCCCTCATCGCTAAGGGTCCCGCTCCCTGATCAAGAGGGGGGCGCTGGGTTGCCACTTGTTCCAGATAGGTGACGGGTCTCGATACAAAGCCCATATTTTCAAATTTGTGGTGAAGTGCGGCCAATTCCATCTTTGCTCGAGTTAGTTCCGTGAATGCCCTTCTTTAGTGTGATCTTCTCCTTCGAGGAAACTGGCAGCGAACTTTCGCTCCATCTCCTCGGCTGTGTCCATGATCTGTGTCATGGTAAAGGTAATGGGGGAAAACTGTTTTCGCAGCTTGGCCCGTATTGCTCTGCTTCGTAGCCCGTCTATGAAGAAATCTCTTCCTACTTTTTCGTCTCTCTGTGATTTTACGAACAATCGGTAAAATCGACTGCGATATTCTGCAATAGATTCGAGGGGCTTTTGTACTCGGTCTTTGATCATGAAGAACGCTTGTTCCGGGTGAATGTAGTCGAATCTGTGGAGGAAATCATTCTCAAAGGTAGGGAGGTCAATCCATACGTAGATGTTGAACCAATGATGGGCATCACCCCGAGTCAAGCGGGGATATTAATTCTCACCTCGTCGTTATCGTACCGTTGTGCTCGGAGGGTGGCAAGCCACGCCCCTGCCAGATGGTGCGTTGGGTCGAACAAATACAGATCTGGCGGGGCTACTGGGGCGCGGACACGTGCAAGCTGGGGGGCAGGCTGGGGGCGAGTACTGGGCCACCACCTGCCCCTCCCTGTGCCTGGTGAGCCTGCGCTTGATTAGCGTTGGCCTGATTGACATTCATGTTGTCAGCTGATCTGCCTGCAGACTTACTTCTTGTTATTATAGGTTCGCGTGCCGACGCGTTCCCTGGCGCAGACCGTCCCCTTTTTGGGGTCGCCAGGTCGGTTGAACTACGAGAGCCGAGCCACTTGCCAATTTCTGGTCTTGACACGTGTCGGCTCCGATACCAACCTCATGCCCAACGCGACTTCCTGGTCAGAGTGGGATGGGGGCCCAGAAGTGCGAAAAAGGGGTGTGCCAAGGATTTTAGGAAAGTGGGGGCGGAGTTCCAGGTCGGAACTGGAATCTCCTGTGTCGAGTGCAAGTGTCTTCTGGCTCAGAGTTGCGGCGATTGTCGATCGTGCGGCCAAGGCCGGCCAAGGCCGGGGTGGGGTGCTACGTGTGTCTCTGTGGGAGTGTTCGTACCGCTGTCGGCCGTCGCAAGTCTCGGGGTCCGACGAAGACGAGCTGGGTTCTCGTCGCTCTGTCCTGGGCTGGGCTCGTTGCTTGACCCTCGCCTGCCGATACTCGTCGGGCTGCTGACACTTTGAGCACGGCGGACGGGTCCAGAACCGGGCTATCCCAGGGGACCACGAGTAACCGGTGGTAGAGGAGGACAGTATAGTAGGGAGGGAAGTCAGTGGTGATGGCAACGAAGCCTGGGGTTAGAAGATATTGCTGGTTTCAACTGTAAGGATAATTGGGAATCCGCGGGTCTCGGTTGATTGCTAGTTGGAAGTCGCCCGTGCACAGTCGCTCGTTTTCAGTCCGACAAGGGTACTCGAGGGACCCAGGGTTCCGTAAGTGGCGATGTTGTCAGATCCGCTGCTGGCGGATTTGTTCCCTCTCCCAATACGTTCGGTATTCCCGGTCCCTCAGGCTTTCATGATCGGTGATCCAGAAAGAGGATTCTATCGCCATGTCTCGTTCAGCCGAGTTCCTGCACACGCATCTTTCTACAGGGCGAGATTGTAGCTGGCTCTTGCAGGCGCGCGTGTAGATGGTAAGTCTGTGAACGACTGTTGTCTTACACGTGGGTGCGCACCGGCCAGTTGAGCAGATCTTAAATTGCACACATAAACAAGAAGCGATCCGTCAGCGTACCGGTTCAATCATGCAGCTAGTTCCCTTAGGGAATCAATCTCGTTCCCGGGGTGGAAAGGACTATTGGATATTCACAAGCATACACCCCCAACAGTTCCCGTAATCATTGATAAAAAAAACAACTAAAAAAAAAAGGATATGAGCTTATTCATCGTCATTCATGCACATATACATACATCAAAAAGTCCGAGATGATTTACTCGAGAAACTCCAAAAATGCCGCAACAAAAATTGACCAACGTTGAAATCAAAATTTATACAGACACTAGGGAGGATAGACACGATTCCACCATATCCTCGTCTCTCTCTCTCTCTCTCTCTCTCTCTCTCTCTCTCTCTCTCTCTCTCTCTCTCTCTCTCTCTCGATGCGGGCAGCCCGTTGCCCCGCACCCCCAACATCGACCCGAATCGTCACCCCGCTTGGCCTGAGCATGCAAGCTAGGTTCGCCCACGTGCCACAGTCCGTCGCAGCCACGCGTCAACCCCCCGCACTCAGCGCCAGCTCGTCGGATCGCCCGACTCTCTACTCACCGTCTTTCTGCTCGTTAGCCAATCCTCTCGACCGCGCTAACTCCCAAGTAGGTTAGAGAGACAACTAATCGCGCTTGTAAAATTTATAGCATGCATGCTTGCACGAGGGGTACGATATTAGAGTGATGAGAAAGAGAAGGGTGGGAGTGCCTGCGTCTGCATGCCCAGGCCGCGGCGCGGGGGACGAAGCCTCTCTCCGCGCATCGATCCGGGCATGCAACCGTGGGAACCACTCAGAACAGAGGAAGAGTGTGCATGCGAAGACGAAGCGGAAAAAAAGGAAATACAAAAAACCATCAAGAACAAGAAGATTACAATGAGATCGCACCCTCCAGAAACTAGAGTTGCACATTGGATTAAGGCGCGGGTGGATTCAGAGCCCAGACCCTGTTGGGTCACGGCGTGTGTGAGCAAGAAACGTCGTGCTGCCAAATTGCAAAGTGCCTAAATTCCTAGTCTAAATCCTAATTGCAAGAAAAAAAAATCCCGAAGGGAAAAAGAAGGAAAGGAAAGAAAAACAATTCCGAGAGTCTGCGCGGGGGGCTCGACATTAGTTCGAATTTCAAAAACGAAAATTCCCGCGCGTTGATATCGCCAAAATTCCTAGTACGCATAGCAGAACAAGAAAAAAACTATGGCAACTGTTATTTCTCGCGCTCGCTAGGGCGCGGTTACTTAATCGTCGGCGCGGGGCTTTTCCGGCACCGGCCCGACAACTCCAACGAAAACGAAAAAGAAGCGAGGGTATCCAGGCAACTTGCCCCACCGATCCCGCTTGCGCCCTGTCTCCCATCAAGACCCTCCCGTTTCCCCACAACAGCCCCCTGTAGGAAGTTGCGCGATTACAGAAGATAGCTCGTCACACTCTCAAATTCATCCAACTACGAATGTTTTTACTTTATTTTTTTTCGTGGCCAATAGCTGTACCAAGTACTGGTGGTTTAACGCGCCGCATCAGATGGGGGTCGAGAGAGGAACGACAGGTCATGACAAAAAAAAAAAAAAAAGGGGAAAAGCAACGGGTGGTCGCTTTGTTTGGGTGAAGTTCACGATGGGCGTAGAAGATTGAGCGATGATGTCCATCTACGCACCGGTGGACTTTAAGGAGAGAACTGTCTTCTTCACGAACTTACCAATATATATTCTGGATACGAAACATATATTGTTAGCAACAGACTGGAATACTATACTGTCTCCTGGGCTTGATACCCCCAAATTGTGTCTATTGAGAAATGACTCAGAACTCTTGCTGGAATTCATGGGGTCCGAAAACTTAACTCATGTTTTTAGGACCCTGAATCGAAATATAAACAACTACACCTGGTTTGGGTTGACGTCGGCTGGGAGGAGGCTTGACTTCCTCTTGGATAGGGGGGTGATTTGAGACAGATTCATAGGGTCCGATGTCCAAACTTGTATAGCCTCGCAATCAAACCATTATCCGGTGCTTATCAATATTATCTCGGGAGAACGGATGGAGCGGATGAACGGCATGTTAAATACCAGCAACCGTAAACATAAGGGTATCAAGGCATGGGTAACACGACACATAGAAGATTGGAAGAAGGTCAAACCCTTGTTTGACTTAGAAGAGGATTGGACAGATATTGGCTTATCCATTATCTCTAACACGATCAATGTGTTTTCTTAGATCAAAGCAGGTAACAGAAAGTTAAAAGAAAAAAAATTGAAACTCGTCATAGCGGATGCTGAGAAACAACTAGGAAATAACGTGTATGCTGACCATTTCTCGTCCTTCAGACGAAGAGTATTGTTGATAAAATTAAAGGCCTTAGAGTCTCAATGACAAGCCAATTGGCTTGAGTGGCTGAGTCTTAGGGGGATTATAGACTTCGACAATATGACTAAGCTTACCTTTCGTACGTTAATCCTGCAGCAGACTAAACCTCTTATAAGATAGTTGTCGCATCCGTTCAGGAAGGATGCCCCCTTAGTGGAATCGACACAACAAATGTGTGTCTATGCTCGGGAATACTTCAGGGACATTTTTTCCTCAAAATTGGCGAACACAAGCTTTGACACAGACTTACCCTTACCTCTAGGTACAAGGATAAGGCGAACATCCTCATCTCACGACAGAGAAGATTGGACCTAGGTCGACCCTTCACGGACGGTAGAGGAATTGGGGGAGGCGGTCAGAGAACTAAAGAAAGGTAAGTGCTCGGACAGAGATAGACTCCCTGTCGAATTTTACCTGAAAACATGGGACTCAATGGGACCTTCCGATCTCTCTACTTAACGTTGCTTACAAAATACTCGCAAAAACAATGGCCCAACACCTGACCAGATACCTACCAGGGATCCTAGACCCAGAACATGGAGCCTCTGTAAAAAAAACAGCCAATCCATGAGAATATTATAGCGACAATTAAGGCATTGGAGATCATAAGAGAGGAGGATAAGAATGTTGCAACCATTTTACTAGACATGGACAAAGCGTATGATAAGGTTGGGTGGGCTTTTGCGGCCACCACCCTTAGGACAATAAATTTTGAAACCAATTTCGTGAAAATTATAAAGTCATTGTATTCGAAAGGGGTTGCAATGGTAAATGTGAACGGATGTCTTTCTGACGAGATCACAATGTCACGCTCACTACGACAAGGTTGCCCTTTGCCCCCCCTGTTGTTCGTGGTGTAGCTGAAAGTCCTACTGGATAATATAAGGCTTAACAATAATATCATAGGATTACAACTCTCCCCGACCTTTTGATTGGAAAGGGGGCGCACTCGCAGATGACCTCACCATACTCTGTGACAACTCAATTAGATCTGTGAATGAACTAAAGAACGTGATAGAAAATTACAGCGAAGTGTCTGGACTTCTAAAGCCTCGATTAACTGGAGAAATTTCGTCTATTTACTACCTGAACACAAGGCTATTGTGGTGGATTGGGGGATGAAGAGAGTGACAGAGAGAGAATCCGAGAGACTATTGGGAGTTCAAATCTCGTTGGGCAATGTTGCACCTAATCAAGATACTATTTTTAAGACAAAAGTCATTGCAAAAATTGCCAACTGGCACCGAGGTCATCGACTCTCATTATTTGAAAAACCCTTGGTTATTTCATCTGCAACGTTTTCCATTCTTCGGTACCCACTGGTAATTCACACGAATCATGATGAGTGATATAACTTATAAGAATATCAGAAGAGCAACAACCAGGTATATGTGGAAACCCTCTACCAAGGAAGGAGAAAGATTTTTGACGAAAATAGCATGGGACACAGTGGCTCAACCAACTTGAAGAGCAGAAGGAGGTCTGGGTTTGTTGGACCCAAAACGACAGAACACAACCCTACTAGCAAGATGACAAGTGGAAACTATGTTTGAAGTGGAGGAAAAAACATGGATTAAGTTACTTGAATACATACTAGGAACTGAAATGGAACTGCAGGACCATCGATTGGTTTGGCAATATCTTCTTCTACCATCATTTGCAAACACACGTCCAAACTCTCGACTATGGAGATCAATTATCTCAGCTTGGCACAAAAGTGCTCCCTCAGGAATCGACTCCTCTGCTTACCAAAAGACAAGTTTAGAGAGAGCTACTGTTTGACAATAAGAGGATCATGTACGCCGATGGTAGGATGTTCTCCGTGCCTGACGCACCGGACAGTTTTGGCAGAACCTGAATTTTGCAAGGAGTGTTAACAGTAGGAGCCCTCTGGGACGAACAAGCCCGAGATTGGTTATCAGATACCACTCTCAGATCTTACCTTCCCCAACTACACAATGCACAAATTCACTTTGAAGCCCTAAAGGCAGTCATTCCTCATAAATGAAAAGCGTTGTTGAAAGGGGAATCTCCACCTCTCGAAGGAGTATGGTACAAAGCCCCCTCAACAGAAGAGCAGTACTGGAGAGTTATTGGCCCGGACCTCCAACAAGAAGTAAGGATTCAAGAATGAGAACCGTGACATCATTCTCCACATACCAGGCATTGCACCGATCATTAGTTATGTTGGGGGAGAAAACCGAGGTATTGCCACCAAACCTAGAAGAGACCAAGGTATGAGTGGTTAAAGATAAAACGGGAAAGGAGTGTTGTTTGGGCGGCGTAACACCAACAACATACAAACTAGAATCTTTTACCTACGGGTGGAATCTGAACCGATCATCCGACGAACTGGTGCGGCTAGAATGTGGGATAAGTACAACCTGGGCAAGGTGACCGACTCAAATTTACGCAGCCTGTGGAGTCAACCGGAAACGATGACAAATCAGAAGATAACAACCCTACTCTGGTTACAGTCGCTACAGATCGTGGCATCAGCCACGTGGTGAACAACCAGAGGAATGAGCGTTTGTCCGGTTTGCTTCCATTGTGGTTGGGCGTGGGAAACCACCCACCTGTGGATCCACTGCCCAGTTTCTATTAGATCCTGGCAATAGCGGCGTCGCCACTGGAGAAATCTCACAGGCAGATTCACCACTCAATACCTGGAATGGACAGACTCATGGATCTTGACTGGGAAGATGGATGAAGGGAAGACGTACTTGAAAGGTTGGGGATATATAGCCCAGTCATGCAGAGGGTCAATCATGGTAAAGCTATAGCAAGCAAGGAATGCAGCGATATTCAGAGATGAGCACTAGACATCCCTCCAAAATCAGGCGACGGTGAAAGCGCACACAAGGAATGGTATCCGTGCAAACTGGCGAACAAAAGGTAAACTGTGGTTCACAGGAACATGGGCATTTGGAAATCAACTGACAAAAGTTACGACTGAGAAAAACCTGATCATCGGTCCCTGGTTGCAAGCATGAGCAAGTATCAGTAATCCTTATCATTATGAATCAGTAGGGGCTTTGGTAAAGTAGATAGCAAGAATAATAGTATCCGAGGGGATTCATGGCAGTACGGTAGAGTGAACACTTTCCTTGGCAGATCACATAGGCCATCAGGTAGGCTTTGGTAATAAACGACTCGAACTCCGAGTCTAGTAACGGGTTACCCCCCA
This sequence comes from Chara braunii, assembly GCA_003427395.1. Classification (NCBI taxonomy): domain Eukaryota; kingdom Viridiplantae; phylum Streptophyta; class Charophyceae; order Charales; family Characeae; genus Chara; species Chara braunii. Next base: position 1,578,059 of record BFEA01000259.1, on the reverse strand, counting down.
TCAAGCGAAGCCGGGTAATGCTCCCGTTTATGAGTAGATGCGATTTCATTCTTCGGCAGGATGTTCCTCCCGTCTACAACGATTTTTGTCTGGTTAGTCTAGTTGAATGGTTGCTTAGAACGACAAGCAGATGGCTAAGCACAAGACACTGGCCCCGGTTTCCAGTACCAGCCCATCCCGGGTATTGGCCCATCATTTCGGGTTGAGATATGGGGCGACCCGCGGCCTCATCGGCAAGAGGTTCATCACCCCCTATAGGAGGTCATGAACCCCCTCCTTACCATCCTAAACAGGTACCCGATAGTGGTAAGCCGACTGCAGGTTTTAGAGAGGGACGGGCGTCCATTCGTAACCCGTTATGGGACCTCTCCGGCGTGTCTGCATGTCACTTCTAAGCGTAAGAGGAAGCTGGTGATATGACCGTTGATGTCATGTCTCTTGGTTGTTTTGTTATCTCATTTTATTTTATTTTTCATCTTAATTTTATTTTATTTTATTCAACTTGATTCGAGAACTTAGTCGAATAAAAGCACAAGAGCCATGAGAAGTGTCTGGGCTCTTTATTCTGAGTATGGGGGTGCGATAGATAGCGATCCTATAAGAAGAGGGGACAGTGCCAATTTACTGCGGAACACAGACGGTTTCGCTGTGCTATCGTGAGGAGGGAACAGAGTGGCAAAGTGGGCGAGCAAATCCGCCTGTGTGCCCCTGCTTGTGCACCTAGTAGTTGGTACTGGCTATTCGGGTCAGTAGGCGGGGCTGGTGCGGTGTCTGTCGAGCTAAGTCTGGCTATGGCGCTGCATGGATATAGACCCGGTTACTGGTACCACCAGGCTCGGTGGAAACCCATGTCTGGGGAAGGGCCTTGGATCACGGTGATACTTAACTACGATGGAGAAGATGAACTGAGACTGAGAATCAACGTGGAAGGGGCTAAGGAGGTGGAAATGCGGACTAACTCAAAGCTACAGGACGCGATCACGGAGGCAAGGGATCGTGTGGAGAGGCGCTGCAGCTCGCGTCAAGCTTAGAGTGCGAACAGAGTGAAGAGGGGGCAGTGAAAAGGGTGATCTAGCAGATGAGTGGGATACGAGCCCACTGAGCGAGTGAGCCTACTACGGTCGGTTGAAGAGAGAGAGGGAGAAAGAGAGCACGAAGCGTGGAAAGGTGGGTGCGCAAGAAAGGGGAAACTCTCGGGGTGCTCACGTCAACTTTGATTCCCAAGCGAAGGAGGCAAAAGAGGGTACACGCGTGCTAGCCTAGGAAGAAAGAAGGACACATGAGTACAGCCAGCCAACTGTATACTGTTGTCGACGCCACGCGTCTCCTTTGAGTCAGGGCTTCACGTTTGCCAGAATGTGCGCGATTACAGGAGATTAGAGAGGATCAGTAAGTCTTCTACGGACAGTTTCCCTATGATGCCGCATGACGAACTCTCTCGTGCTTACCCTTACTGACGACTGTCATGCTCTATACAAACAGATGAGGAAGATTCCACGTGTTAACTCTGATTGGTACATACATAAACCACGCGGACATGAGCTAGTTACCGAGTAAGCCGTGGGATGTGTACAAGAAGGGCTTGAACATAGGTGCAAGAGAACAAGCAATTGAGCGGGACGAGTAGGAGGGGCTCGTGTGTGAGGACTCACCACTCACGCCAACGTGTCCGGGCAAAAGCAATCTATGTTTGAGCGAGGCGCTCGTGAGAGGACAAACATTGGACCTTATGCTGAGACAGATGCGTGAGTTACTAAGACACGTGAAAACGGGAATGGGGGCTTCTGCCTTTAACTACCTGCTAAGAAGATTATAGACATTGTTATTCAAGAGTCATCGAAGCTCTCCTCTTTAATCGTTTTGGCCGAAGCTCCAGATAAAATGTTGGCTATCGTGAATAATTCTCTTTTTGTTTCCGTTAATTCAGTTTCTCTCTTTATAAGGTTAACTAGTCTGATTGATCGGTGCCTGGCTGATCCAGCTGCATTATGACAAAGGTCAGGCCCTCCGTAGGCTGTGTAAACAGGTGAATAGGTGAGTAGCCCCAACACATAAACAGAGGTCCAAAAATGTACGTGCAACCTGTTTTCAGTGACTAGTAAGGTTGAGAGCGCTGAGTATTTCTGGTATTGGCATGTTTTCACGGTTGCCGATTGAATGTGTTTCTCGCATTGAGTGGTTTACTCGACTGCTTGGCAGCGCCAGAGTTACGCAACCTTCTTATTGTGTGCTTGAGCCATGTGAAGACGAAGATCGCAAAATGCAATTAGGATCTTGACCTCTCCTTTTTTTTTTTTTTTTTTTTTTTTTGTCCATCGTACGAGGGTACAAACGCGAAGTGAACGTGTTTACATATGTTCATTCGATCGAACGTTCGTTTGTAGTTGCACGAGCTCGTTTGTACCCTGAGATAAATTGAGAGCAAGACTGTGTAAGCTTATAAGCGTCCGCACGAATATATGAGTGCGCAACTGAATGTTTTGTGAGTCTGATGACTGCAAACCAGAAGTTGTTCTAGTATACAGGTTTACTTCCGGGCTCACTGAGTGGGCCTATATGTTTGGAGGGAACACTGGGGCGATTTTTATTGGCTATGTTTTATGACCTTGATCCTTGAATGAATGGGGAAGAGAAAAGCAATACTGAGAAAAATCTCTTACGCTCTTGCTAAATTTTTGCTTGACGGTGACTAAATTGCTTATTTTTATTCCTGAGTCACCCGTTATAGCCAGCCGGGCCTTGATTACGTTGTGAGAATGCACTGAGCACACTCTCCTTACCCGCTCTCAAAAGGCTCTTGCCCTCTGCTGATCTCTACGTGACAAAAAATTGCGAGAGTACTGGGACAATTTTCTCAGAGACTCGGTTTCTACTTGTTTCACTGAACTTGAGTGCGGGCTGGTTAAATGTCTGCAGTCAGGGCCTTCAGGCGAAAGGCCTAGGCTCTGAGCACCAGCCATGTCAAGCCTTTTGCAAAAATGGTATTGATGAGTAAGGTCTGTCTTGAATTAGGTGGGGGCTATACTTAAGGTCGAGTATTGAGCCCGGACCCTCTGCTTCTGAGTTAAAGCCCGTGTCAGACGGGTCCCTACCTGAGTCACCGCACCTAAAGGCCTTGCACACAATACAGCAGTCAAAGCCCATAATTAGCAAGAAACCTCCTCATCCGTTGCTTTGTTCGGGGGTACAAAAAAACCCTCTCCTCGCCCCTTTTGACGGTTTTATTCGAACTCCAAAGCAACAAGTTTTAATTCCGGCAACTACAACAGATCTGTGGTTTCATAGTCATCCGTCAGATCCCTGCATTTTTGACTGATTACCTTGGGGTCTATCCTGTGCGTGACTGAGGGCCAGTGTCGCGGTCAAGTGAAAACAGCACGACGAAGTTTCGTGAGGAACATCAGCGGTCCTCTGCTTCCCATCCCGTCACTGTAGGCTGAAGTAAGGACTATGAAGAGGGCAGGGTAATTATGGGAAGCACAGACTGGGTCAGGATGACCTACACAGATTACTGGAAACTAGACACAAATTATTGGAAACCAGACAACTGAAACCAGACAACTGAAACCAGACTCTGACAATTCTAATCAGACTCGAACAACTCGAACCAGATTCGGACCACCCAAACTAGAGTTAGATAAATCCAAAACAGATCCAGACAGCTTAATGCAGACACAGGTAATTCAACGTAGGATCAGACAATCTGGTGTAGAATCAGAGGACTCGGCACAACCTCAACTTATTTATGCCTGGATTTGGTGAACACAAGCAATACTCAGCAGAAGAGTCCAGACTCAGCTAACTCTGTGCAAATTCGGTAAACTCAGTATGGACTCTGCAAGATCAGCGTAAAATCCACAAACAGTTACCCCTTCTCTTTTTGTCTAGTTACTCAGATTCCACAATCAGTGATTGTCAGTAGCCTACTTACTAAAGGAGGCCAAAGTAAAGATTTTTCGAGGCTAGCTTCCAGCGGACATCGTGGTTTCTACGCACAGTGGTAAAGGAAGAGATGTTCTGTAGAGAGATGGGGGGTGAGAAAAGATTGAGGGTGACTTGTACCCTGCATCAAGACAAAGGTGAAGGTTGGGAGGAGAGGGTCACACAAGACCTCTGTTATCTGACAAGACTCATGATGGAACAGACTCTAGAGCAAGTAAAAAATCAGACGCATATTGAATACACTTTCTACATTCACGGATCGGATGGAAAGTTATACAGTACCCTCTCGTGAGTAAGATCCGTTGAGGAGGCAAGGAGAAAGATTATCGGAAATCAGTAAGATAGTCTAGCCATCAACTCCGAGAGAGGCAAGTACACCTCAGGCGGAGGCAGATTAAAAAAAACAGGCTGGTTTCTGAAAACAAACCGCAACAGAGCACCCAGTATATCGGCAGAATACGAACAACGATTCTATTAATGGGCGTTGAAGCAGCAGTCAATCTGTTTTCTGTTCAGCCGTCAGTCAGTCTTCTAATCAGCAATTAATATGCAATAAGAATCAGCAACCAGAAACAACAATTAGAAACAGCAATCAGAAAACAACAATCAGAAACAGACTGAGTAATCAGAAATAGCATCCGGAACAGTATTTAAAAGACTCTTAAGCGGCAGACGTCTATCAATCAAGCATAGTTATTTTTCTTTCTATGAGGGGGTAACTACTTATCTGAACACATGAGAGAGATCAACCCCATTAAAGTTGATCAGTCGGTCCTTGACAGCCTCAATCTGATCGCTGCCAGGGAGAGCTTCCCCCACAAGTATGTCAGGATTGATGGGTTCAAGCGCGAAGATCCGTCTATCTTCGTCATTCTCACTGAGTTCGTTGAGGGTACAGTCAACGATCTGCGGATCTTCTTGAAAAAGGGGAACGAGACACATCCTCATTTTGATGCAGTGTGGGCCGAAGCAGCCGGGTTTGTGCAATGGAAAGCTGAGAGACTCCAGGGGAGCACAAAGCTAGTCTATAACTTTCGTCCTAAGTTTTTCACTGACTACCCCAAACCTCCGGTCCCCTACTACTTTACTGACGACTCTTATTGGGGTGGACTGGTGGACTTGGCCAAGAGATACATATCGCCAGCAGAGATCGACTACGAGGCAGTGACTAAACCCTCCGAGTTTTCTCATCTCAGGAGGGGCATTTTCTCTCAGCCATATCTCCCCACTCTATGGGAGAAAATTTTATGTCATGGTTGACTTTCGTATCATGGGACTTGAATGAAAATGTTTGGAACTAGCAGGCTTCAGGTGGCTTTACATTTCGAAGCCACAACCTCAGAAAGTACAGAGACATGGTAAGAAGCCCAAACGACGGACAACAAAGTGAGAAAATGAGTGTAATATCCAGAGGGATGATTGAAGTCTCATGATTGGTGCTGGCCATGCTCTCTTCCACATGTACTTCCTGAGACTATTATGAGTTCTCATTCTTCCCTCATTCATTTGACTATGTCATTGCTCGAGTCAGTCGGTCTTGCTTCTTGCATTGTTCTTGCTTGATGATTGCATTTGTGGATGATTCTGTCACAGTTCTCAAAATCAGATTGACATAATTGATGCATGCTTAGCGCTCCACAATTTTATGATTATTATCTACATGATTCTCTGTTGTTCCGAATCAAAATAAAAGATTCCTAAGACCGGGGACTGGCGAAAACCGTAATTGAAGGGTCTCGCTCGAAGCCGAACGCACACAACAGGAAGGGATTTGCTTTAATTAATTTATTTTATTTATTGCAATCACATACAAAACCCCGCGTGACAGCCTGTTGGCTTTCCGGTCGTCTAAAGCGATCCGACTGGAAAAAGTGCGACCCTGCCTCGTCCGACTCCGAGGCTTGTCACGAGCGCCAACGATTAATCAAGCAGCGCGACACGTATAACATTCCGCCGGTTCATCAAATCCGAGCCCGGCCTAGGCAACGGAACTCGCGGGGATGACGATGATATCCCCCAAGGCATTAAAGTCAGATTCGGCCCGCGCTGACTATCTTGCACAACTATCCCTAAGGCTTGCCATAGGAGATTCAGTTCCATCCTGGAACTCCACCCCCCTCCACTATCCTAAAATCCTTGGCACACCCCTTTTCGCACTTCCGGGCCCCCATCCCACTCCGATCAGGAAGTCGCACTGGGCGTGAGGTTGGGCGTCACAAGGCCGCTGGCCTAGTTTGTCTTTTGGAAAAACTCGAGAAGTTATTCAGAAATTCCCCAGGCAGAAGAATAAATTAGGGGAAGATTACGCAGGAGTCACAAAAACGAGTTATAATTGATATCTGATTTTCCTGAGTTTTCAAAAAATTCTTACAAGTTAAAACTCTTTAAAAGTTATTCGGTAAGCAGGAAAGGGAAGGTTGGTTTTAGCAAGGTGGTGCTCGGGCAGAGGACGGATTGGTGTTCAGGGTGGTAGGTCTATTCAAGTTAGAAGGGCGGGCTGGGGTGATAATAGTCGGTGCTGAAGCTGTTGCTTTGTAACCAGGGGGAGCTTGAGACTGTTGGAGCTATGCCGAGGGTGGAAGGCATAACCATCTTGTTCAATGTAGCTGATGTCAGGGCAGTGACCCTATAACTTTGGGAGTTGTGCAACTAAGGAAGCTGTCGAGGGAGGAAGACACTTCAAGTTCCTATTCGTCAGAACTAGTTTGGTCGGTACTGGGGCAGTCCAAGTTGGTGTTGTCCTGTCACCCTAGCAAGGGGGGTATGAGATCTAGCGAGTTCTGGTACGAGGACTGAATGCCTGTGCAGTAGTCTTCCCTCTGCGGTGCGAGGAAGGAGCTGGATCGTGGGTGAATTTCGTTTTTCCGTCTTTCTGATTCTTCTTAGTCGAAGCCAGACAATGACCCTGGTATCTCAAAAAAGGAAGGAAGGGGGGGGAGCTAGAATTGGAGGATGGAAGGTAGTAAGGGGGCTCTCGGCAGAGGAAGGTTGTTTGTTAAGGTAAGTAGGTTAGAAGGACTATGTTGGGACGACACAAGCTGGTGCTGGAGCTTTGCTCTGTGACCTAGGGGGAGCTTGAGGCCTGTGGAGTTATGCAGAGGGTGGAAGGCATAACCAGACCGTTCGACGTAGCTGGCGCCGGGGTATTGACCCTGTAACCTGGTCAGGGGCTTGCCGCTAAGGGAAATGTCGAGGGAGGAAGGCACTTCCTGTTCGTCAGAACTAGGTTGGTCAGTACTGGGGAGGGTTGTGGTGCCTTGTTACCCTAGTAGACGGGGGTATGAGATCAAGTGAGTTATGGTATGAGGACTGAAAGCTTGGACCAACGTCCCGCCTGTTGAGGGGGGGAGTTTTGGATAGTAGGCAGTCTCAGTTTTGACCCCACGCTCTCATATTTTTCCAAGCTTTTTCGGATTTTTTCTGAATTTTACCATATCTCATGAGGAAAGTCTTGAGAATGCCTTAGGATTCTGGGCACCTCTTGCAACTCATTTTAGGTTTTTTTAATCATGTTGTATTCATGGATCTGCATTTTTTCGATGCCATAACGACGCTGGCCGGAGCTTGGGGGGTTGCCCTGTAACCTGTTGACAGCAGGAGCGTGAGGCCTGGTAGAGAGATCTGGGGATGCCTTGGGCCGGGCATTCCAAGGGAAAACCAAGGGTTGATGTCGGTACGACACTGGCCGGACTGGGGTGAGTTGTGTTGCCTTGTAACCTAGCAGGATGGGGGCATGAGGTCTGGGAAAGCTCGGCAGGGAATAAGACATTGTTAGAGATTTTTAGAATGTTTTGTTGGGGATTCCAGAGGTTTTGGGCATTCAAAAGGCTTATGTGGCTTTCTGTTTTGACTTAGTAAGGGTCTCGTTAGACACTCCTAAAAAAGTGCCTGTTTTTAGGATTGCGTCTTCGTTGCACGCAATCCTGAATCCATTTTCGAGATCGAAAATGTGAAAATGGCGTTAGGACGAGTCTTAAAGGATTTAGGATTCCCCAGGCAAAATCGTCCTAAATTTTCCAGTAGCCCCCGACCTACTGAAAAATTTAGGATTCCCGAGTTTCACGGAATCTTTGCGTCTCGCGCATGGCCCCGTTGACACGGGGTTGCTGGTCCAGGAGCGGTCCGTCGGGTGGGTGGTCGAACATCAAAGGTTTTTCGCGGGTCGACGCCGGCAACGGCCACCAACGGTAGCCATTGGCCGACAGGGTGGAGCGGGGGGTCCCGAGCAGGGGCAGGCGGGCGTCTGTAGTGGATCGTTGGCTCGCTTGCTGGTGGCAGATGAGGACATTGACGTGAGCGGGATGACATACAAATGCGCTTCGGGCAGTGTACGGGCCGCAACGGTCAATTTTTGAATCGCAGGCAGACACCTTTGTCGTCTTCTCTAGTGGTTGTCGACATATGAAGGTCCAATTGCCCTATACACCGGCATTTCAGAAGAAATTTTTGCAGCAGTCGCGTGGAAGTGTGCCTGCCTGCGATTCAATTGATGGCAGACATGCATAGGAGATTGCCTCTGCTGGTGCTCGTTGTGGTCATCTTCCTGTTTGTCGTCTTCCTCCACGTGTGTTTGTCATGCCGGCCTTGGAAGCAGCATTGCAAGCGGAGGGCGTCATCGAAACGGCAAGCAAGGGAGCGTCCGAGGGCGGGCATGCAGGCACGCGCGGACGTGGCTGCAGGTCACAGTGGAAGACGACCTGCGATGACAGGACAGACAAGGCGGTATGACCCGTCCATGTATGCCCATCTAGAGTCGTGGGAGACGCCACTGCCCCCGTCGGACGAGGAGTCGGAGACATAGGAACTTCCAACGTTGCCTCTCGCCAGCGGGTCGATGCAGCTGTTGTCACAGACGGTACGAGCAGGCGGGGCGGCTAGCAACGAAGGCGGCGAGTACACCTCCGTCTTGCGCCAAAGCTTGGGAGACGACGACGACGGGGGACTTGATCTCAGGTTAGGGTTGTGTTCTGGCGGCGCCAGGGAGGTGAGCCGTACGTTCATCATCGACACCGATCCTTCAACACCTGGCCTTCAACATGCTGGAAGCGAGCACACGGAGCAGTCCACACTTCGTGGCGGTGCGTCCGTTACTGGCGGTGTCGGGCCATCGCCAGCAGGCCGACAGCATGGATCTACTGCATCGTCCGCCAATCAATTGACAAGTGGCTGGCCCTCATGCACTGGAGTCGCAGCCTAGTCCCTGGGCATCGGCGGTGCACGTCCTTCGATGCCGAACCGCACAACGCCGACCGAACCCGACCTGAGGGACGACGGCGCCCGCATACCACTGGTGCATCCACGACCCACTGTGGAGAACATCACACGAGGAGTGTCCAACATGCGGGCACACAACGATGGCGGTGCTGGTGACGATGCAGATGAAGGATTCAGGGAGGACGTGGAAGTAGGGGACGACGACGACGACATTCCTATTCGGCCTTTGGGGAAGACGGGTGGGAGGGGGAAAGGACGCGACGAAGGTGCTGTTCGTGGTCGATCCGTCGGCCGTGGCGGCAGAGGTGGCATCAGCGACGACGACGGGAAGTGTGCGACGTACTGGTCTCCAGAAGAACAAATGGCCCTCGTGAGATGCAAGTGGGAGCAGGAGATCCACCTCGCCGGGCTGGGTCACAATTACGGGCGGATGCGCACGAAGAAGTGGAAGGGGGACGACATTGCGAAACACATGGCGATCGCGGGGAGGCCTAAAGACGCCGACGACTGCATGAAGAAGTGGGACAATCTCTTCCAAAACTACAAGAAGATACAGAGGTTTTAGAATGCCAGCGGCCACGAAGATTTCTTCAGGCTATCGAACGAAGAAAGGAAGGAGCATAACTTCAAGTTCCGGATGGATAGGGTGGTGTACAACGAGATCCACGCTGGCATGCTGGGGAACCATACTATTTTCCCTCCCAACGTCGCGGACACCGGCAGTCCGAATGGGGTGCAACTGCCTAGGCGAGGAGCGGTTGGTGGGGAGTTTGTTGGAAGCGAGGCCGGAGGTGATGGCTGCCCTGAAGAACGCTCTTTTGCGAAGGACTCCGACAACAACGCAGGCACTGGGGCTGGAGGCGGGAAACGGAAGAATGCGCGTCAACAGGCATTGGAGTCGATCGCTGATGTCATGGACCGCCATGGTGAACTGATGTCGGCGACAATCGATTCATCTAGCAAGCGGCAATGCAGCATATTCATGAGGCAATGTGACATACTCGAGCCGGAAGTTGCAGTCCAAAAAGCGCACTATGCGGCGTTCGAGGAGACGGAGAGGATGATGTGTCACGCGCTTACGGAGATCGCAGCCGCCATCCGTGGTGGGTCGCCGATGTAGGCCGTTGGATCGTGCGTCGATTGAAGTTCAGTCATTGCGTTCGTAATTGTCTTAATTTTATTTGTTTTTTTTTTTTTTTTTTTTTTGGTTCACGGATTCTTCTGTCTAGGAGCACGGTGGTAGACCGCACTGGCTGTGTGCGTGTGTGTGTGTGTGTGTGTGTGTGTCGTCCAGACAGTTGTGTGGGTCAATTTTTTTCTTTTTTTTCATTTTACTCATCGTTATCGACGACCATCGTGCATCATCTGCGTTTTGGTAGCTGTAAAAGCATAGAGCCACATCTGGAAGGGGGTGTGTCGTTTAGGGATTGTGGACAAGGGGGTCAGGAGAAGAAAGAGGGGTTGGGGGGTTGGGGGGTTGGGGGGGGGGGGGGGGGGGGGCGGTGGCTGCGTGGGGTAGGCGCGATGGGGTTGCCAGGGGCGAAGGTGGGTTCTCTTACTTTTTGTCCCTGGCAAGTGCAATGGCGCGCGTCGCCAAGGCCGTCGAAGGGTCTTTTCGCGGCTTGGGGAGGATGATAATGACACGTTAGGACAGGCAGGGACGGTCTGACGTTGCACCGTCGACGATGCCGTTTCCCGCCACGTAGAAGCGACGTCGTGGGCGGTCCATGTGCGACATTAACTACAGACGTGCGCATCCCAGCCCGGATGCATGTGATCCGCAGTGGGGTGTTTGAACCACAGAAGATCGACGCGCCTGGTGCACACCCAGCAGGTCGACGAGGGTGTAGTACAAGCCTGCGCGCCGAGGATAAATGTCGTCTGCACCCCGTGAACATCTTCACTGCCGCGAAAGGACCACCGCCGACGCCATTGTTGCCATCTCCCCAGACGTGGAGGATCTCCGCTGGAGTCGTCGTCCTTCTGTCGCATACCTGGACGTCAGCCGCCAATCATTCCGCCGCGGAGCATTCTCGCCGTCAATCTTTTTGCTGCGGAGCGCTCTCGCTGGGGTCGTCTTCCTTCTGCCACACAAGTGTGCGTCGGCGTCTTCTTCCTGCGGAGGAGAGACCTTCTGCGTCGTAGGGGTATTCGTCGTCGTCACGCCAAACCAGAACGGAATATATTTTTCTCGCCGGATCGACGGAACTTCATACGGCGGTCGACGAAGCACATCCCGATCATCCGATCGGACCGCCAAGCTCGCCTGCAGACGTGCCCATGAAACATGTCCATGCGAGGGAGCGCCTGTGGTAAGAAGCGCGACGGCGTCCCTGACGACACCCAAGGGCAGGGAAGAGGTCGGCGGCATGTCCCGAAAGCGAAGAGGGCGCGTTTGGATGATGCATCACCAAGCTTGCCTCCTCGTTCAGTGCAAGGTTGGGCGGCAGCAGCGGAAGGCGATTACGACGATGACTTGAAACGGAGGAAGAGCACGCAGAGGCGACCGCGTCTGCAGTACGAGAGGGCGCACGACAATGCTCTTCTAATCAGAGCGCTTCGAAGAGGTTGATGATCCCTCCACCCGAGGCGCAGCAACCACGTGCCCGCGATACCCGGACAGAGAAGGTTGTCATCGTTGATGTGGGCGGCGACGATGACCAGCCCTTGCACGAACGTCGCCTGCGCACTCCAACACAAGGCAACCCAGCGCTGGCGACGACGACGAGCCCTTGCACGAACGTCGCCTGTGCACTCCAACACAAGGCAACCCAGCGCTGGCGACGACGGCGCTCGCTGAGGTAGACGAAAGGCGAAACACGGGTGGACTGCCCGCCACGCCATCTCAGCCACGTCAGCGCGATCCGGGTGATGACGGAGGGTCCGTCCAGCGTGGCGGCGGGGGGGAAGTCGTGGCAGAAGCTTGCACAGTTGGTGGCGAGGCTGGAGGTGGTGCAGGTGCAGGTGCTTTGGGCACTGTGGCCCCCGTTGTAGCGGCGAGAGAGGAAGCGACATTTGTTGCGACGGCGAGAGAAGAGGCGCGTGGCGAGAACAAAAGTGATCGGGACGGCGGCGATCCTGGTTCAAGCCGGGTACGTAGGGGAATGATGACGAAAGACCTCATCAATCGTGTCGTGCTTTGGGTTGATGACAAAGCTTTCTGGACGACGGGGGAGGGGCGAAGACTATACAACATCGTCCACGAAACGAGAGAGTACTTTGTCGCCATCGCCAGCGGCCTTCCAGCGCCTGTTGTCCCTCGGAGCGTCGTCCTGCCCAAATCCAACACGATGGTAGCCAGGATCACCGGCCCATCACAGCTGCAGCAAGCGATCTCCCACGCGGCTGCAGTGGAGAACATTGCTCTGCGCATCTTTTCTTGCACGGCTGGATTTTCAAGTCCGGGAACCGCCCAAGGGGTTACAATGTGGCTTTCGAGTACTCGCTCGAGTCCGTAGCGACGGACATTGCGCGTGCAATGTGGTGCGGCGAGGAGTGGTGCAACATCATCAGTGCGACGGTATGCGCGCACACGATAGATCTGTCCATGGACTTGCCACTATGGTTCGTCGGCGCCAACATCGAGGACAGACCTGAGGACGACGACATGGCAGCGTACCAGGAGTCTACCGTCATCTGCGTCTCGCATGCATTCCGCGCGGCGGTGCAAATGGGTGCACACATCGACGGCGACTTCATCTCATACGACCGTCTCTGTCGGGTGGCTGACTGCTTCAAACTTTTGTTTGCGGCATGCATGTGGATAATGCGCATGGCAGGAGACGATCCGCGCAGCCACTACGAAGCTTTCTACCTCGCGGACCTGGTGGTGAAGCCCACACTCGTCACGTCCATGCATCGGCCCTTCGATCATCGACGATCCGTCGTCCGCGCCGCAAAAGTCGTCACGGACAGGCTCGGGAAGGCGAAAGCTACGTTTGGAGAGTACCCCGACTACATCCCCGGATGGGCACCCTGCGACATTGGTTTCAGGCATGACGCGAGCATAACGGGGCCGGAGGATGCGAAGAAGCTAGATTGGTTGGGTTCGGGCCCTCCCGATGGTGACATAACAACGACGATGGAAAAAATGACCCGTAGGCGGTGGGGGGAGTGGTGGGGTGCGCGATGGAAAAGATGACGCGGGACGACACAGAGGGAGG
>BFEA01000259.1:1545867-1560827 GCA_003427395.1 Chara braunii | reverse complement strand
ATATATATATATATATATATATATATATATATATATATATATATATATATATATATACAGGGTTACCTGACCGAACGTTCGGGCGTTCGGGGTCCGAACACCTCCAAGTTTAACCCCCGCCAAAACAATATTTCAGGGCCTAAAAATAAGTTTTTTTTCTCTGAATTTGTTTTTGTGAGTTCTCTATGATGTAACCTACACGCCTATAAATTTTGAAGTCATTCTGCTAAGCCCAAAAAACATTAAAAATCGTCAAGGATGGGGGTGTCAAAACGTGCTCGCCCACTCACTATTTTGTTTTGTTTCACTTTTAACTTTCTGTTTTCGCTTTATTTCAAAGCCTAAACAATTTTATTATTTTTTAAAAATTTTCAAATGAGTTATTGATTATGTAAACTACATATCTGTAAATTTTCGGGGCATTTATCAATGCCAAAAAATAATTAAAAATCAGCAAAGATGGCGGTGTCAAAAAGGTGCTTGCACAATCACTCATTTTAACTCTCTTTTTATTTTTTCTTATTTTTATCACAGTGTTTATTTTCTGTATTGGATTTTTAATTCAAATTTGGTAAAGAATTTGGATGTAGTGGCCAGGCAAATATTGTTTAGTTTATTTGTCTCCATAACATAGTTTTTTTTCGATTGTTTTTTTTAATTATTATTATTATTTATTTATTTATTTATTTATTTATTTATTTATTTATTTATTTATTTATTTATTTATTTATTTTTGGTCCGCGTTCGGCCCGAACGGCCGAACGCCTCCCGAGGGGTCCCGTACGTTCAGGCGTTCGGGTTCGGGCGCTCGGCCCGTCCCTATATATATATACAGGGTTACCTGACCGAACGTTCGGGGGCCCCCGGGCTGGCCCCCCAAAGGTTCAGGCGTTCGGGGGCCGAACACCTCAAGGTTCGGCCCCCGCCAAAAAACATTTCGGGGCCCAAAAATAAGTTTTTTTTTCTGAATGTTTTTTTGTGAGTTTTCTATGATGTAGCCTACACGCCTATAGATTTTGAAGCCGGTCTGCTAATCCAAAAAAACATTAAACGTCGTCAAAGAGGGGGGTGTAAAAACAAGCTCGCCCACTCACTATTTTTTTTTTTTCATTTTTAACTTTTTGTTTTCACTTTATTTCGGGGCCTAAGAAATTTTATTATTTTTTGAAAMWATTTTAATGAGTTATTGATTATGTAAACTACATATCTGTAAATTTTCAGGGCATTTGTCAATGCCAAACAATAATTAAAAATCGGGAAAGATGGCTGTGTCGAAAAGGTGCTGGCACACTCACTCATTTTAATTCTCTTTTTATTTTTTTTTATTTTTATCATAGTGTTTATTTTCGGTATTTGATTTTTAATTCAAATTTGATAAATAATTTGAATGTAGTGCCCAGGCAAATGTTGTTTAGTTTATGTTTTTCCGTAACATATGTTTTTTCCGGAATTTGTTGAAAATGTTTGTTTGTTTTTTTGGTTCGCATTCGGCCTGTCCCGAACGCCGGCAACCCTTTGTATATATATATATATGTATATATATATGTACATATATATCGTCACAAATAGAACTGCCCGGTAAACCGTAGGCAGAGAGAGAGAAGAGGACAACAAACGAGGGGCTGTGACAAACTGTTTCGTCGGAGTTTCACCGACTCATCAAGAGGCTATATATGTATATATATATACACATATATATATATACATATATATATATATATACAAGGTCACCAGCCCGTACGTACGGAGGTCCCCTTGCAGACCTCCGTACGTACGTGCGTTCGGGGTCCCGTACGAGGTTTGAACCCGACGGCATTCGGCCTCTGCCAAAAATTATTTCGGGGCTTAAAAATAATTATTTGTTTCTGAATGTTGTTTTGTGAGTTCGTTATGACGTGAGGTATATGCCTGTAAATTTTTAAGTCATTTGGCTAAGCCAAATAAGAATTAAAAATCGCCAAAGATGGCGGTGTCAAAACGTGCTCGCCCACGTATTTTTTCACTTTTTACTTTTTGTTTTCACTTTAGTTCGGGGTCTAAACAATTTTATTATTTTTTAAAACTTTTTTCGTGGGTTTTGTATTATGTGAAGTACACATTTGTAAATTTTCAGGGCATTTAGATATTCCAAAAAAAAACGAAAAATCGCCAAAGATGGCGGTGTCGAAAACATGCTCCCGCACTCACTAAATTTCATTCTCTTTTTATTTTTATTTATTTTTATTATAAGTATTAGTTTTCCGTATTTTATTTTTATTTCAAATTTGGTCAAGAATTTGGATGTAATGCTCCGAAAAATCTTGTTTAATTGATTTTTCTCCATAACGTATCTTTTTTTCAGATTTTTTTGATGACTTTTGCTTTTTTTTTTCTTTTTTTTTTTGGGGTCCGCGTTCGGCTCAAACGGCCCGAGCTCGTAATTCTACCTTCAGAAGCAACTTGTAAGCATTAGGGTACTCCTCAAATGATAACTAATCAACTCTTTTTCAAGTGCAAAACTGATTGTCTTTGCCTCAGGCGAATAAACGAAAGCTTATGGATAACCTTGGAGATGCAGACATCCGTGGTTTTGCAAGGAAAAGACAATGCTGGAGTTCGTCGGCTATACTTTTGGTAGTTTGTTTTGGAATACGTTATGCAGTCTAACAACATTGGTCCGTCATTCACGTGAAAGCTATGGAAGGTCGTGTCAGTATTACCACCTTGCTCCAACTTGCATAGACCGCACAACACCAAAAAAGGCAATAGTCCGAAGTGAATTGAAGGTGGAAAGTAACTAATCTTAGGACGTTGGGCGGAGTCCCAAAAATTTTCTCCTCTGGGATGTTTACCAAGAGAAAGTTGAAAACTTTAGACTCCCGCTTGAGATTTATGTCGATGGCGGAGCGCAAGGTGGAAGGCGATATTGACACATTAAAATATTTGATGCTGACGAGCAGGAGGTAATTGAAAATCTAGACTCTCGTCGACATTGTTGCTCCAAGCGGCGACAATATTTCACCGAAGTGAACTTTCCCTGATGGCAATTGAAAATTGTATTCCCGCCTTTTCCACCAGTTAACGCAACCTGTCTTTTGGCCCCAGGATAAAATGCAGAGTCACAGAGGCCAAGCTTAATGTGTTTGTTGATTCCACTATTCCACCGCCTGCATCCAAATACATTCATTTGTGCTTGTCGCCTCCACTATTATAACGACTGCGTCCAAATCCGTCCATTTTCTAGGTTTGACGTTGGGGCTCTTGTTTGTATCCCTTGACCCAGACTAGTTCATCTCAGGCAGGGCGCAAAGGTTGTTGTTGGCACGAAAAACCCTCATTTTCAAGGTCTGCTAGGACCGTTTGGATCCCTGTCGATATAACTTCTTGGGCAGGGTCACAAGCTCCCATGCTACCTTGAGCCGCAAGGTTGTGAGTCGCCCGCTCCACCAATCGGTCCCTCTGTTCGCCATCCAACCATCCATCCATCCGTCTCCAGCTAGACCATCTCAGTTTCACAAGTTTTATCAGCGAGATTTCACAAAAGACCTTTCCAGAGATTCTATACAAGGGATTTACTGCAGGCAACATGGCTGCATATCATAAAACCAGACCGATAATTTTATTGGTTTGGTTTTACAAAAAACCCTTCCTCTCGACTACATATCATAAAACCAGACCGATAATGTTTTCGGTCGGGTTTTGCGAAAGACCCTTCCTCTCGTCCAACTCGACCCCTGTTTTGGGAAAGGCCCGTTAGGCATACAGTCCATATCACAAAATCGGATCGATAATTTTATCAGTATTGTTTTGTGAAAGGCCCTTTGAGAGATGGACCAACGTCGTAAAATAAGGCCGATAACTTTATAGGTGTGATTGTGACATATGCGCTTTGTCGTAGGCAGAGAGTCCATGGTTTTTATAAAAGGGTCTTTCAAAGATGGTCGTCCAAGTTGGGCCAGGTTTCGCAGAAGGTCAGTCGACATATACTTAGTGTGCGCTTTGTTAATGACATACAGTCCATATCATAAAACCAGACCGATAATTTTATCAGTCCGATTTTCTGAAAGGTCTTTCGAGAGATTGGCCAACACCGTAAATCAGAACGATAACTTTATGGGTGTCATCGAATGTCAGCACCGAAACAGTCTAGCAACTTTTCACGTATAGCATGCAAAATATTCAGACCGATCAAATTATCGTGTCAAACTTTTCAAGTTGTCATAAAACCCAAAAGCTAAGGAAAGTATTTAGATCGATAATTTTATCGATCCAATTTTTTCATTAGCGCTGCTGGCCTTGGGGAAGTACACCGAGCTTCAGTTGCCCCCGCATTCCATACCGCCTATGAAACCCCACGGCGACAACTAGGTGCGGGCGACCCCTCAAGTCGCGACCATGGAAAAAAGTAAAATAAAAAAAAGAAGTTATGGAAACAAATTGTGTTATGCAAAAAAATAAATTATACAACTTTTGTCTTATGGTCATATAAAAAAACTTTACAAAATTTGAAATAAAAAAATTAAGTTTCGTAGTTTTTCAAAAAAAAAAAAAAACAGTTTCCGCCTCTGGAAAATTAATGTTTTTTTTGAATTTTTAAAATTAAAAAATAACGTCAAAAACAAAAAAATAAATTGCATAATGTAGATCTCGAAAAGATATACGACATTTTTTTTTTAATTTTAAACCTTAAAATATTTTCATGAAAATTGCGGCTGCACACTACCTATGGCCAAAGCTTGGCAGTCGGGATCCCTATCGGACGAAGAGTTTGACCGTGCTGCCCCTCGGGCGCGGGTGATACATAACATTCCGATGTTGAGAAAGAACACAGAGAGTCTGTCTCACCAAATGCACAAGGTGTATTGGCAAAGAGCCGATCATTTCTACTTGCACTTATGGGGATACAACTTTGAGGCTGAGGGTTTCTGGCTTTGTCGAAACGTGGCGTGTGAGTGTTGAGGGCAATGAATCTCTACACATCTTTGAGGCTGAGGGTTTCTGGCTCTGTTGAAACGTGACGTGTGAGTGCTGAGGGCAATGAAGCTCTACACAAATTTAAGGTTGAGGGCTTTTTTCTTTGTTGAAACGTGGCGTGTAAGTGTTGAGGGTAATGAAACTCTTTTCTGAAGAGGAAGGAGTAGCGATGGCAGTTACGGGGAGAAACGGTTAGATTTCATAAAACGTCAGATCTTCTTCAAGAAGAATCGTCAGTCAATCTAGCGCAAACGCTGCCGAGCATGTCATCAGAGAGGAAACTCCTCCAACAACTTGTTGATGAAGATGACGTGGAAGAATAAAAACAAGACGATGAACAAGAAGAAGACTCGGAAGAGGAGGAGGAAGAAGAGCAGGAGAACAAAGGTGTTCGTCAAGAAGGGGAACATGAAGAGAGAGTTCCACATGATGAAAGAATTTCACTTATACAATATGATTTGTTCGCCATGCCTTATGACTTTGAGTTCATCGGTCAGGATTGAACCGTGCAAAGGCTGGGAGAGGGACGTTTCCTCCAGAGGTTGCTTCCTAGCGCTCGTACATATGATAATGTTGGCCGTTGCATTATGTTCGCCTATAGCACAAAAGAACAAGCGGGAAAAATGTGTTTGTAATCGACTGTTGGACGCAGCGGACGTCACAACTAGATACGGCCTGCTGAAGAAGAACTTTCTAGGAGATGTACATCAAGACCCATAGAACATTAACTGCCAAAAACTAAAGATTGCTCCTGACCAGGTGAGAACCCAAAGGTTTTCCTGAATAAATCAATTGATTTTTGAATCCTTCTAATCAATCAATTAACCAAAGATTCAATTTAATCAGTCAATTAATTAATAAGCACCCAATCAATCAACTACTAACTTGAAGTGTATCAGTTATGTCAGGAAACCGGAGAAGCGAAGGTGAGGGATGGTGGCTGAAGGGAGCGAATACCGCAGAAGGCGGCGATGGAGAGTCGAGGCGGCATATGGCGGTTGGAAAACGCAGCAAGATTCGGATGGGATGGCGGAGTGCAGTTAGCAAAATCGGTGAATGATCACTGTGTCGAATGTTGGTAACGGATAGCTGTGAAAGGCGGTGGAAGATGGTGGCCGGCGGATGGCGACAATCGATGGCGGCAGCGAATGGCGGTGTTGTGGCAGATTGCGCCGGACAATGGCTCTGAATAATAGTGGCGAATGGCAGTGAGGATGGCGGCTGATGGTGGTGACGGATGGCAGCGGCGAAATAGAGTTGGTTGCCTTCCAGTTTTCCCTGTGTTTTACATCTACCCCAGTTCGGCCTCTGCCCCACCTTTCGCCTTGCCTGCCCTGCGACTTCCGCATCCCCCATCTCCAGCTTCGTGATTGGTTCCTTCCCCCGCCTCACCTATCCTACGCTTCCGCCTCCTATCGTAGCTTTGACTGATTGACTGATTGACTGGCTGATCAATTGCTTGATTGATTGATTGATTGATTGATTGATTGATTGATTGACTACTTCGTTTATTGGTTATTTGTTGATAGACTGGCATGGTCGAGTGTAGTTGTAAATCAATTAGTCAATCAATCAATCAATAAGTCAAGACCGGACCTGTTTTTGCATGCCAACCCCCTGCTGCCTTCCGCCCGCGCCACAGCTGCCTCCCCATTTTCCGCCTTGCCCCCCTTCTGCCTCCTCCTGACGCGGCCTTCCTCCCTCGTCACATCTGCCGCTCCAGCCCCCACCGCCTTCCACCCTTGCTGCAGTTGCAGCCCCTCCCGCCCCACCTTTCGCCCTCGTCGCGCATCCCTCCGGCCCCATCTTCTACGTTCTGCATCCGCTCGACGCTGCCTTTCGCCTCCACTCGGAGCCGCCTTCCACCTCCGCTTCCGCCCTCACCACGGATGCTGCCTCATCCATCTTCCACCACATTATCGTCTGCACTTTCTTTTCCCTGTTGATTGGTTGGTTGATTGATTGATTGATTGCTACGTAGCACCGTGTTCGCGTTCGGAGGCGAACGCGAATTTATTCGCCCGAACGCAAACAAGCGCCCAAAACCCTCCGAGCGCGAAAAAAAAAAAAAAAAACTTCTCAGAAAAATCTCAAAACAATATATGGTATGTAAAATAATAATACAAGCAACGTTTAACTTGGAGCCATATTCAAATTCGTAGTAAATCATGAGTTAAAAAATATATATATATATATATATATATAAATATATTTATTTACGAAAAAATAATGTTCGCCCGAACATGTTCGTGAGCTGTTCGCACGAACACACAAACACATTTGAGCGAACGTGAAGGGGCGCGAACACGTTTGCCGTGCTATGCAGATTGATTGATTGATTGATCTATTGATTGATTGACAAAATGTCTGACAGTGTCTGTTGATTAAATGCCCATCAGTGATAATATGCGTGTCCGCAGTTGGTTATGAAATTGACTAGGTAAAATTATTGATCCGGTTTTGTATGTTTGGCAAAACTGGACCAATAATGAGCATGTTCACGGTTGGTTACAAAATCGTAAATACAAAATTATCTATCCAGTTTTTTACCTATGGCAAAGCCGGACCGATAACGAGCATGTCGACAGTTGGTTACAAAATCAGGTAGATAAAATTATCTATTCGTTTTTGTACTTTTGGTGAATTCGGACCGATAATGAGCATGTCTACAGTTGGTTACAAAATCGAATAGATAAAATTATCTATCTGGTTTTATACGTCTGGTAAAACCAAACCGATAATGTGCATGTCTACAGTTGGTTACAAAATTAGCCAGATCAAATTATCTATCTGATTTTGCACGTTTGGTAAAACGAGACCGATAATGTGCATTTCCATAGTTAGTTACAAAATCGGATAGATAAAAATGTCTATCCGGTTTTATACGTTTGGTAAAACCATTTCCAGAGTTGGTTACAAAATCAGATAGATAAAATTATCTATCCGATTTTGTATGTTATTTTTGAACAGTTGGCGAAACTGATCAGGTTTTGTGCGTTTGGCAAAACCGGACCGATAAAATCAACGGTCTTGTTTTAGATGTTCACTGAACCAGTATTCCATGTTGCATCATGTCCCCTCCCCGCCTTCCGCCATCGCTACAGTTGCCTCTGCCCCCTATCTTTCACTTGCCCCCCGCCTTCTGCCTCCGTTCGATGTGACCTTCCGCCTCGTCACAACCCCACCCCCCACCGCCTTTCACCATATCCACGACTGCCTCTCCCCCCATGTCTGTGAGAGAGAGATGCGGAAGCGGTCTGAGTGCTTATGGGTTTCATAAAGGGAGGAGAGTATGACCATGTCTGTTCTTAATGGAGTAGTAACCGGTGTATCCAATTGAGGGTTCAACACAATGTTTCAGTCTCAAGTGACAATCAACGTTTTTGAATTCAAGAAAACGGCGGAGAGTTCTTTCAAGAAATTTCTGCACTCAGAGCAGCAAGCTAAGGCATATACAATCATAACGACGCAGTCTTCATCTTCAGTAGCAAACTTTAGCCACAACAAATGACCACCATCATCAATGTAATAGTCAAGAATGTCGATGTCTAAGTATTTATTAATGAGGATTGCCACTTTATCTTTTGTCCAATCTGACGGGGACCAGAATTGTGGTCTGTCTCACCTGTTTTAAAATGACGGTGATTTTTTTAGGATCTAATTTTGTCTTATTCTGCCGATATAACCATCTATTAAACAATGTTTTTAAAATTTTTTAGGCAGTATGCCAGTATCACCAAATCCTCGAATATTCAAAGTTGAGATTCTGATTATTCTTAGTAGAATCATATCCTGAGCCCTTGCTGCACAAATTTTAAATGCAGCTCGACGGGTTTTTCTTATGATTTGTCCCTCTATCTCTGGGGAAGGGGGGTCAATTCTTTCTAATTCATTTTAATAATAAATATTTATGAAGAGAACCCATCTGCAACATTGATAAGGAATAACCAGTTGACCACATCTTGGGCTGATAGACCCTTTGGGAGAGTGATATCTATCAGAGAGTCTGTGTTAGTATCGAGCAGACAGGTCAGCGAGAGCCAGTAAATGTTAAACCACCATTACCTCCGAGCCTGTTTTTGCCGACCCTGATTTCACTACACACCGAACTTTGCCAAGTCTGGGTTTCGTTTTGTTTCTTTTCTGGTACTCTCTTAAAAAAAAAAAAAAAAAAGTACGGCAAAATTTTCAAAAAATGACCCACTTGCASCCAAATAAAAATAAAAGAAAGAAAACAAACACCCCTTTGGACGTGATACCTGATAGATACCCATCCCAAAGTCGCTATGTTAGTATGCCCTCAGTGAGGGCGTTATGACAAGGGTGTCAGATTCCATGAAAGAAGGAAAAGGAAAAAAAAAATCAAAACTGAACTTAGGACGGGAAAGCAGGTTCATACATTTTGCAAAGTAATAATGTGGGCATGCCGTCCCCATAATGTGTCAGCAGCCCGTGGACTGTATCGTGCCTTCCTGGCGGGGAACCAAAATAAATAAATAAATAAAAAATAAAAAACACAAACAATGAAAACCTAAAACTGACCACTATAGCGGTTATATACGAACGTGTGAGTTTTGGTGTGAGTACAACTTGGTGCATGGCCTGCCCCGACATGATCTTTTGTTTTTTTGAAGGAGCCCTCAAGGGCCAACTGCTGAGCCTCGTCCAACCCTCGAAAAGTTCAGGAAAAGTGAGAAAACAACCAATTTTTCTATTTTTCCTAAGAGTAACAAATGTAGTCGTGGTTTACGATCTTTTTGTTTCGATAGTTCCGATAGGCCCGCTTGTATCTTGAGACACAGAATGTGTAGAATTGATTGCACCCCTTTGGTATTGATGACGATGTGTCTCCCTTTCTTTCGTACTGGCAAAATAATGCAGGAGCAACAGTCGTGTAGGAAGTACTAGGAATTGCTTCTTAGTTTCATGTATACACTTTCCTGTAGAGGGGGGGTCCTTAGCAACCTGTGTAGGGAGAGATAGACACTCATCATTGTCAGTGTCAATTAGCAACATCATACCCTGTGGGGTCGAAGTTATCACCAACGAAATTAACAACGCTCTACCGACATAAAAATGCAAGACCAAAAAACCGGTCACCGGAAAACTCCCATACTCTGACCAAAATGATTTCCTCTCTGTGGTAGTCAGTCGGTGATCCATGGGGAAGGAGAAGGCACATCTCGTAGGGGGAAGGACACCCCCCGCCCTCAAGGGATTTTCCCCTAAAAAAAAACAAAAAACAACAAAATTGAAACATCAGCAGCCGACAGAGAAAATTTTTTATCTTACCTCTACTATACCAACCAAAAGGAAATTACTAGGCAAAGAAAATCTCGCTCGACGAGACAATCGCCGATCGCTCAATATTGCGGCTCCCATGACAACACTGTCCCGTTAGAACAACGGTTGTGCAAGAGTCATTCATCCTCGTCCTTTGCTTCCCCCTCCTAAAAGGAAGTTGAGGGGGCACAAGGAACCTGCTTCCCCGGGTTACCACCATTATGAATCACGATTTCATTACCTTAAACAATAAAATTATGTATCACTTTTGTCTCGGGCGATCTTAATGTGGTCCGTCATTTTTGGTTTTTCCCTTTGGAGGGGTGGGTGACCTTCTTCCATGGATTCATATTTTTTCTTTTTTCCTAAGGTCCCTTCATTATCATATGCTTTCTTACCGGATTCGCTATCTGAAGATTACATTTAACTGTCTGCATCAGACTTCTCACCCGTTTCCTTTTCTTTATCCTTCACCTCATCCAATTTTTTCCCCTTGCCTTCAAGTTTCTGCTTTCCCCTTTTCCTCTTCCCCCTTTTCGCCTTCCCCTTGGTTCTGACAATCTCTATCCCTAGGTCATTTCTTCCTTCCACCTTCTTTCTTCCTTTCTCCCCTCCTTTCTGACCCACATTGTTCTCTTTATTTTCATTGGTCTGTCCCTTACCCTTATACTCCTTTTCCTTCTTCATAACTCCCTCTTTTCCACCTTTTCCAGGATCATTCTCCTTCTCCAAGCCTCCCCCTTTCCCACCTTTTTCAGTAGGCACACTCTTATCCTCCTTCCTCTCCTTGTTTTTTTCGCCTCCTTTGACCTCCCCCTTGGATTTAACCGTAGCGATGTAGGATTTCTTCTTACGGGAGAGGCATGTTTCGTTCTTTTCCGAGTCACCGTGAAAATGACGTTCGAGTCTGCATAGAGAACACCATGAAGTTTCTGCGTAGATTACCTCCAATTCCACGTAACCATCTTCACCAAAATCTATTACTAGATACTTCTTATAATGAAGCTTCGCCGAAGATTCTTCGTCAAAACACACGTTTAATAGATCAAAACATAGTTTATCCTTGAAAGCAGGGTATTCTTTGATGAGATCCCTGCCGCAAGCGTCATGGACAATTATTGGGAGGAGCGCTAGGACTCCTACGAGGACTTGTTCACAACGGATTCAGAAGAAGCGGTACTTTGCTATTTCCCTTCATTCCCGAAGTTCGTATTTTGTCATCCACGGTCTGAATTGGATTTTGTGGAGGTTGATTTTAGTTTGGGCACGACGGAGCATCCATTCTGCCACCTCCTTCGATGGGGCCACGTAGGTAATTAGGTTTCTACCCTCATTGTGGATCAGTCCTCGTTTCGTTGGAGTTGACATTTGTTGAGCATCGGCCCATCCATTTCCGTGGACCCTAACTAGGCATTTTTTAACATCTGTGGGGGTTGACGAGGACTCGTCTCCGAATAGAATTGTGATTGCGTGTTCGCAGAGCTATTCCACTTGGATTTTATAGAGATCCAGGTTAATCCTTACCTTATGATAGTCATCACTCATCTCAACTTTAGAAGGGGCAAGACGCGGAGCGAGAATCCCATCCAGGTAACATTGTGCAATAATGCCCGCTATGCGCAATTTTCCCTTCGGGACAATGGATGTGGACGGCCCTTTAGCCGCCATAAAAGAACTCCTATTCCTACTGGCTATAATTAGTTTAAAATCGCGAGATAAATTTAATCAGGAACTTCAAATAAATCAGGACAAAAATAATAGTAGGGTTTCTCCTTCCTTACCTAGGCAGCAGAGGGAGAGGGGGGGAAGGGTTATAACTGCATTCTATTTTGTTTTCTTTCTTCGATAGTCAACCACTGGACAACAGCCTCGTCGTCCTTGCCTTGATTGTAAATATTTCCGCAGATCTCCCAAAACGACATGGTAACTGGTGTGTGTCTCAGCTAAGCGAGGTATAGGACGGAGAAGCCCAATCCAACCCATGTATCTCACCATGGGCCTTAGCCATAGACTAGACTATGACGTGGAATGAGTCTTCGAGGTCACTCTCAAGAAATCCAAGAGTGAGATGATGACGTCACAGACGCCGCTACTTGCACCTGGTCCTAGGTCACCAGCCTACTGTTCCTGATAGTGGAACCTATAAATAGCGCATGATTAGCACTAAATTAAATCGTTGCCGCTTCGCTAAAATTGGACCATTTCAACCAAAATGGTTTTGTCGTGGGCGCTTTCCGCCAATTATCTCTTCACGGGGTATATATTTAGGGCCTCGCCACACCACTTTTGAAATGGGGAAAATTTTCAAAAGCTGTCAAATGTTCTCAATAGTTGGGTTTTCAAGAGTTTTCGGCCTCTCACCATTCAACACTCCTGAAAGGGTGATGGTGTTGGTGTTGGACAAAGGATGAAAAACAACAGTCTTAGATCTTTGTTTTTTTCGAATGGCGTCAGGATAATGGTCAGACAACTCTTGAAAATCGATAGTCCCCCAAGGATTCGGCCAAGGACGCTTGAAAATGCACGAGTTGCATGCCGGGATTTTAATCTTTCGAGGGGCCTCGCTCCACTACTCTACACTCCTGAAGTTTCGAGAGTAACACCTCACTCCATTTACTCTAGACTAGAACTCATGACAACACGCTTGGAGATTTGTCAGAAAGCGCCCGCGAAGGATACTCCCGATTTGTATAGAGTTCACAACCTGCGACGCTCATGTTTTCTAGCGTCCGTCATCCTACCCTTGCTCCGTCCTTTTTTTTCGCAAGTGTGCCTCCTGCCTTGACCTTAGGAACGAGCTTGCGTTGTCATCTAGCGTTACAGAAGGTTTGTTATGGAGCGCTAAGAAATTCGTGAGTGTTTCTATTGTTCTTGAGTGTTGAGTAAGTGGAGCGATGCTTCTTTTTTCAAGAGTTATAAACCTCTGACATCTCTAGAAGCACTCAAAATATTTTTCTTGAGTTCAGTGTAGTGGAGCGAGACCCAATAACTGCTCTTGAAAGGGTTTCAAGAGTCAGTCTTACAACTCTTGATTGCGACAAGTTTCAAGAGGCTGTCCGGCAATGCAACAACTCTTGAAAATGAGTTTTCAAGGGCATTGCTCCACTACTCTAGACATACACAAAAGACAAAAATCACTGCGGTATATCTTTTCATGCTCTAGCAGAAGATTCATTCCGGTTTTGCAGTTTTGTGAATAGTGGAGCGAGGCACCAAGAGTGGTGTGGCAATGCCCTTACTGGGTTTTGTCAAATAACTGTTTTTTGTTTTATTCAAAGATCTTCAGTCATTTTCTGATTGTCTGGGCATGCTTTTCTTGCCCGTCAAACAATCAGAAGACCACACTGGGTTTTATCAAATAATTGTCTGTTGTTTTATTCAAAGATTTGTTGTCATTTTCTGATTGTCTGGGCATACCTTTGTTGCCTATTAGACAATTAGGAGACCACAACAATTCTTTGAATAAAACAACCGACAAACAATTATCTTTTTATTTTTATTTTGGGAAGACAGATAGTGATCTCACGAAGCCCAGTAAAAAATTGCTAAGGGACTCGCTACACTACTCTCCTCATGCACAACAAACAAAAAATACGACGACGCATCTTTCCATGTTTTAGCAGAACACTCATTCTTATTTTGCACATTTTGAGAGTAGTGCAACGCAACTTTAATTCAGAACTTGAATAAATAGCACAATGGGTCTCGCACCAGTACTCTCGACATGCTCAAACGACAAAAATCATGGTGGTAGATCTTTTCATGTTCTAGCGAAAAAATTCACTCTCATTTTGTACATGAAATGAAAATCTTTACTGATATTCATAAGGACTGACCATTGCCAAATCCTAGAAAGTCGGCCAATCTTCATGTATCTAGACAAAGCTTCAAATATAATTGGCACAATACTATAATAGTAAAATAGTCGCAAGGAATAAGTTAAACATAATTTAAGAAGAATAAAATTGAGAGTCTTCAAAATTAATAAAGGAGATTTTTCAGCGAACAAATGAGCTAGAAAATGGAAGAAGGGAAAATCCTCCTCAATGGTTGATCTCCGCGTCCACTGTTCCTTGGACTAGGTACCCAAGCTCTCATTCCTTGGCGCAGTTGAACGTCTCACCAAATGGTCGGAACTACGGAATATCCGCAAATAACAAAGATGTTGTCCATGCTTGAAACTGCAGATATAGCTCAATTTTTTGCCCGTCCTGCGGATCCACGGTGAGTACTTTTTCTTTCCTAATGTCTAAGTCAGAGGCCAGACCTGCTTAAATTGGCGCCAAAAGACTTCCCGCCCTTGACTGTGGAAAGTCCAAAGTCCCACTCCGATTCTTGTCTTTTTGCCTCGTCCCAAACTATAGATAAATTTATGGCACTGTCAACCAGGCAATAAGAAAGGCTGAAAAATGCCTCTTCCTAAGGACTGACCATTGCCAAATCCCAGAAAGTTAGTCAATCTTCATGCATCCAAACACAACTTCGGATATAATTGACACTATAGTAATATAGTTGCAGAGAATAAGTTAAACATAAGAATAAAATTGAGAGTTTTCAAAAATATTTAAGGAGATTTTTCAGCGAACAAATGACCCGGAAGGCCCCAACACCTCCACCCCAACTCGAGGTTATCAATCCTTCATGTAGAAGTGCATATGAAATAACATGACATGATCATGAAATGGCATTTATGGCATTGTCAACCAGCCAATGGGCGGGCGGGT
>BFEA01000259.1:1517472-1545486 GCA_003427395.1 Chara braunii | reverse complement strand
GGTGGTGGGTGGGTGACTGCGTGAGTGGGTGGGTAGGTGGGTGGTGTGCGTGGGTCAGAGGTTGCCAACGGGTGGCCGTGACCCGACCCGACCGTACCCAGCCGTAACCGGCAGCTTTGGTTGGGTGCGGGCGTGACAGAAAGGGTATGGGCTGATCAGGCTGGGTATGAAAATGTGTTTGGCGGGTATGGTTGGGTGTTCGCATAGTGTGTGGGTGGTTACGGCCGGGTAGAGGCTTGGCTGAGGTGACCCGAAGCCTGCTGGCCTGTATACTAGACAAGTACATGCTATCTCAAGGTCGGGCAACATATTTATTTAGCCTGGACCCTCCATTTTTCACCCCAAGCCTCCCCAGGTATTGGGGTTTGGACCTACGGATAGTAGTAATTAGGCATGCTCATTTTCCTTGCCCGCTCCAGTACTTACGAAATAGGCGAAAAAGGCCTACTGCTTTCACTTACCCGCTGGGCCTTGCTCCACTACTCTCCCCAAATATGCTAAATGAGACTGAATCCTCCGCTTGAACATGGAAAAAGACATTGCCACATTTTTTGTCTTTTGTGTAAGTGGAGAGTAGTGGAGTGAGCCCCCGACGAAAACTAGACTATAAAATTGTGAAGCAATTTTAGTGACTGCTTGTTTACAGGATTGTAAGTCGTTCTCAGCAATTAGGCAAAAAACTGCGCCTTGCGAAAATTAGTTGAAAGAACAATAAAACAATCTTTTACAACTTTCGAGTTTGCGGGCGGTTTTTGTTTTTCTTTACAGCTATTTTGGGTGCGAGCGGATGCGGGTGGATTAAATCGAGGTCTGAGTGTGGCTGGGTAGGGGTAAGGATTCTACTGCAGAGGCTGGGTGGGCTGGGTATGGGTACAAAAAAATTAAATTAGCTTGGGTGGGCTGCGTCTGGGGAAAAAAAAAATGCATTTGCGTGGGTGGCACTGGGTGCGGGTACATATGAGATGTCGAGGCTTGGACTGGATCGGATATGGGTGGGAGAAAAAATTGGTTTGGCGACCTCTGGCGTAGGTGGGTGGGTGGGTGGGTGGGGCGTGCGTGTGTGTGTGTGTGTGTGGGTAGGTGGGTGGTGTGCATGGGTGGGTGTGTGGGTGGTAGGTGGGTGGGGCGTGTGTGGGTGGGTAGAGTAGAGTAGACTTTCATAGAAAAGAGTGTCATAGAGTAGAGTAGAAAAAAGTGTCATAGAGTAGGGTAGCGTACGTACAGTAGAGTGGCGTAGAGTAGAATGTCGTAAGTAGAGTGTTATTAAGTAGAGTCTCGTGTAGTAGAGAAGAGAAGGTTGTCGTAGAGTAGAGTGCGTGTGTGCGTGCGCGTGCGTGTCACATGTGTGTGTGTGTATAGGTGTGTGAGTGCCCTGTGTGTGTGTGTGTGTCTGTGTGTGTGTGTGTGTGTGTGTGTGTGTGTGTGTGTGTTTGTGTATGTGTGTATGTGTGTTTGTGTGTGCGTGTGTGTGTATGTGTATGTGTGCGTGTGTGTGTTTGTGTGTGTGTAGGAGTGTGTGTGTGTCTGTGTGTGTGTGCAATGTGTATGTGTGTGAGTGTCACGTTGTCGAGCTCATCGGCCCCCACCTTTTCTCGCGAAGAGGCGGGAACCCTCCCGACCATGTTACGTAGGAGTTAAACAATGGTATGATTTTGTTCATTGTGTCAGAAGTAATGTTTTTTGTAGTTTTTTTTTGGACTTTCTTTCATTCAAGTCTGGCGTTTACCGTAGAAATTGGAGCTATTTGGCCTCCCAAAGGTATTGATGTGTTAGATCATTGGGGAATCCCCTTTTTAAATACTCTTATTCTACTTTCATCTGGAGCTGCTGTAACTTGGGTTCATCATGCTATATTAGCTGGTTTAAAACAACAAGCCCTTTATGGCATATTAGCCACTATTCTTCTAGCTTTAGTTTTTACTGCATTTCAAGGAATGGAATATGTAGAAGCTCCTTTTACCATTTCTGATGGGATATATGGCTCTACATTCTTTTTATAGAGACAACTTAGGGTCGGCGCATAAATAATCCCACGGATCGCCGAGACAGTCGATGTCGAGTCGTCCCTTCGCCGCACTAACCGAGTGCGCCAACTGTACATCTCGCGGTCCCCTACGACATGATAGGTTCCTGCGGGGCATAAGTTTGCTTCCCTAAGGGGCTGTCACCACCCTTAGGGGTGTATCCCTACCGAGCTACCGACCCACGTGCGAAAGCTTTTACGTGAAGTTGCAGAGGTGGATCGGCCGAAGGCGTTTGCTCGCTCGCTGTAGTATAGGTACGCGCGGTTAAAACACCTTTTGAACCCGGACGTCGCTCGTTCCTTAGGGCACTGATCTCCTAAGTACGAAGCGTAGGTCGGTCGACAAGGATAGTCTCAACCAAACGTAAAACCTACTTGTCCCTTCAAACATGAGTCAAAAGAAAGTTATAACAGTCAAACATAGTTATACCAAAAGGAACCGTACTTAGTCGATAGGAATGTATATCACATCTGCAACAACAGAAAAATTCCCATGAAAAACGAAAGTTGAAAAAACATTCCATAATGTTTGTCAAATTCTAAAATTTTCAATTTAATGTGATAAGTTCCCGTTTAAATATGAGTTTTTCCTTCTAACTACATCTATTTGTTCAAGATGGAATGAAAGTCTGGACGAGTTTATGAAATGTTTTAATTAGACTTTCATTCTACTACAACAAATATCGTCTAATTTAGATTGGATTAACCTATTTATGACTGAAAATCCTTAGTTAGAATGACAGTCCAATTAAAATTTTTAATGAACTCATCCAGACTTTCATTCCATCTCTAGCATGTAGTTCAAATAAGAAGGGATACCCCATTCTTGGAAGGAAAGTTTTCAAGTAAGACGGAAAATTTTAAAATTGGAATGACATTTTTTTAGATGGAATAAATATTTAAAATTTAGAATGTAATTTTACTCTAGAATGATTATTTAATTTTGGAAAATTTTTATGTTGAATGATAATCGAAATAATCTAAATCATCATTAGTTACACAAGATTAAAATAAAACTCGACCACCCTGGTCGAACTTCATAAAAATCACACAGCCTCCAACGAGGAGCTAAACTTTCAACAATAATATAAATGCAGCCAACACGGTAGTCGGACAACCTTAGTTTTGACTTGATGAGATGCGCTGTCAAAGTTATTCATTCTAACCCACTGTCGATTTAAGACTAGACTCACATACCCGACTTCATACGTTTTATAATCTTTTTGGGTGACAGACTGCTTTGCGGATGATTCTTGATCAGGTGCGTTGCTTGAAGTGTTGCATGACTCTCGCTTTAGGAAGTGGTCTGGGGTACTCCCCTTCCTCGCCCGAGCACAAGACTCGGATCTCAGAAGTCGGACCGTCTCCACCGAATCGACAAAGTACCCCCCCGTAGAACGTTCCACTCTGGGTCGATAACAGGGTCGGGTCCTAAAGCAACAATTCCTCGCCCCAGATGCTTTCTGAAGAAAGAGAATGTGTTCACCACAAGTAAATCTTCAGTTGTCTCCTTCGTCTCTTGCCCAAGGTGACTGAAATGAAAATAGTTAGAAAAGATATAGAATGAGAATCATTTAGACAGATAAAAGTCATTCAGAAAAGAAATGACAAATCTTTGGGAAAATACTACGTTCGTTTAACCTTATCTGTTTTATTTGATTCCAATTCGTTTTACGGTGCACGCAAAATTGACATTTTTCAAAACAACAAACCCTTCTTGGCATGCAGACAGGTGAAAAGTCAAAAGAAAACACTCATTTTCTATTTTTCTCAAAAAGACATAATCAATCTTCTTTGCAAGCATCCTTCTACCTACCTGCACAACACGCAGGGACAACAAGTTCAAGAGAAAACCAGTGCAATCCCTTCTTCTACCTTTTCAACGAACATTCAATGAACAGGGTTAAGCAAAGTGTGGGTTCACACAGGTGTGAAGGGAAACCTGAGTCAATCAACTGATTGACCTTGAGTGAAGTGGTGTCGAACGCGCCCTGCCTCACCTAAGAAAGCCAAAAAAAAAAAAACTTGTCGCCAAAAAAAACTGCAGTCTCAAGGTAAGTCTCAAGCCAACCGCTTATCCCAATCTGTTCTCGACTCGCAAGTCTCACACGCCGTAGTCTAGATTCAATGGCGGCAAGTCACACGTGTCCCCCCCCCAAAAAAAAATGTTGTTTCCAAGACAGGCCCAACTGGTCCCATATCTGTCCCAACCGATCCCAAGTGGTCCCTGATGGTCCTACGCCACCAACATTCGCTCCTCACACAGATTTCATAGTGTCAAGCGCGCCAGCTGCCAGCACGTCACGTTGCTGCCACCTCACGCTCCAACTTTGGTAGCACAACCTCATCAAACAAAACAGACGCCGCGCGGTAGAAAAAAACTCCGCCGCTGCCATGCCTCAAATCCCTGTTATTGTGTCGCTAATCCTTCAACATTTCCACACCAAGGAAAAAACAAGTATTGTCGCGCCACCAATCCGGCAGCATCTCCCCGCCACAAAAAAATCAAGTTTCGCCACTGTCGGCGTGAATACCCTTACAAGGGTATCCGCCCTGGTTTTTGCAAGTGACAGAAAATAGGTTTGGTTTGAAATTTGAGTACACTGCACGAGTTGTGGTTGTGTTTTGTTCACGTTGACTAAATGGCTGAGTTGAAGTAGAAAGTGTGTGGGCATGCAGTTTGAAGCGCGCGCGTGATGATTCTTATTTTGATGCTATAGTGTCGGCGTTTCCGCCGGCAAAATTTTTGGCTTTGATTAAAACTAGGAAAAGTCTTTCTTTTATTGAAGTGACCATGGTACATCTGCATTCATACGGCATGCGTCATCGGAAGTGGTGTTGCTTTGGGCAGTAATTGGGGTATGCGAGAGAAAGTAGAACGCAAGCGGTGACCTATAGATGCGGGAGGTTGACGGTCGTGGACGGAGCCAGGGCCTATGAGCAGTGGCCATCATAGGTCGGCGGTCGTGAGTTTGGTCCGTAGGCGAAGGAGTGGACTTGGGATATTTTGGTAGGCCCGCGTGCCGTGCGACAACAGTTTATATTGAATTTTACAGTGGTTCATCTAAGCCTTGGGTACTAGCACTATTGGTAACGGCATTGGACTTTCAAAGCGACGGTACAGGGATCGAACACGTCGACCAGCGGCGATGGAACATCGGAGCGGCTGATGATGCTGAGGGGTTGAGGGTCTGACGGGGCTATCCCCCTTGGTTTTGTTGTCGGCCCATCCATGGGTCCGGTCGACGCAACTAAGAAAGGTATCGATAATCTCCTTTCCCCAAAAAACACCAGTTTTCGATACTCGTATTTTTTATTTTTACCTTTATTTTTATTTTTCTTTAGTTATTTTCGGTTGTCGGTCCCGTTTTGGGGGCGCTGCAACAACGCTGGTACCGGAGTTGTGTGCATGAACCAGCGGGCGTGGTTCAATTGATACGCCCATGAACTATTGAAACCGCACGCTGAGGAGTTCAACATACATGTGAGCTCGTTGGGTTAGCCCACGAGGCGGAAGAAACCTGAGTGGTGGGGATCCCCCATCGGTGCACCTTCCGCCAACCACGATCTGCTGTGAGAGGTTTGAGTGTGAGCATGCCCGTTGGGACCAGAAAGATGGTGAACTATGTCAGAGCAGGTGGAGGCCGCAGGCTGCAGCGACCGGTCACATAGGACCCCTCCCTACGTCGGTCTTCGGAAGTTCCCATTTTAATATTTGCTACTACCTCCAAGATCTGCACCGGGACCCGCTTCGCTTAGGCTCGCGCTGCAGGCTTTACAGCAGGCCTGAGCCCGACGAGCCCTTCTACTCGTCGGGGCACGAAGTGAATGTGTTGAAGCACCCGACCTATGCTCGTGGCTGGTAGATTTGGCAGGTGAATTGTTACACACTCCTTAGCGGATTTTGACTTCAAGGACCACCGTCTTGTTGTTTGTATCAATCAACACCATCTGCGGTGCCTAGGTTAACGTGCAGCTTGACACCACCGGAAGCACTGCCGCGGAGGCCGCAGCGATACCGCCGTGCCAATCGTTCGTCTGGCAAGGTATATAGGCGAAAGACTAATCGAACCGTCTAGGAGCTGGTCCCACCTGAAGTTTCCCTCAGAACAACCAGGCCAGTCGGTCACACCGGGCTGCACTGGTCGCTGTGGGAAGTTGTGTCGGCATCGAGGAGGCTGGTGGGACCGAGCGCAACGCTAACTTAAGGAGGCGAGGTAGGAGGCGAAGTGGAAGGGAGGATAGCGAGGTGAAGCAAGGAGCCGCTAGCAGCAACGGAAGGAAGGGGGGATTTGAATGAACCTAGACGCGGGTCCACGCTAGGTACATCGAAAAACGAGCCATGAAGGCAGTGAGGCAGAAGGGATAGGGAGCCGCGGCAGCACACGCGGTAAATAAGAAGGGAAAGGCAACGAAAGAACGTGTCTGTGAGTGGGACATTGAACAGGCCTTCAGCGCGATCCTTTTTCCCTCCCAATTCCCCAGCTCACATGCGAGCCACATCATCGCCGAACCCGGTGTTGTCATCATTGAGATAGACTTCCCTCCCTACCACCTCGTGTTGCCTTTTCACTGTTTGACGGCGGCCCTGTGGCACGCGCTCGCCCCCTACTGGCCTCGAACATCATGCTCCGAGTGCCAGCAGGACAGCGAGTACTGAGTCGAGGGGTTCGTTCGACGGACCCGGATTAAGGCCGAGCAGTGAGCACACAACCTACACCTCAGGCCCGCCGTCGGAGGGTGGGGTGTCCCGGCCCTCCTCCGCGTACCGAGTCCTTGCCTGGTATCGGCCACTTGCTCCGATGTTGCGACCTATGGGTATCTTCCCGACTCATGATTGTTGGTACCCAGGTCGTACCCTGACGTGGACCAACCCTGTTGGTGCCTGCCCTCTGCAAAAAGGGTGCGCCACAGAGCTATCCATTGGTCCACGCAGGCTCGGTGCCCTGCTGTACAGCAGAGCACTATCGGCCTGTGGCCGTGGTAGCTGTCGGGCTCGCCCTGGGACACGGAGGTGAAAAGACTGACTCAGTCTTTTCTGTTGCGCGCCAAGCGCCCCTCTAACTGGTTATGGGATAGGTACATGAGACAGTTCGCTATCAAGAAAAAAAAAAAAAAGTGCTAAACAAAAGGAAAACGAAGGGAAACAGAGAGAAAAAGTGAAAAAAAAAAAAATATAGCACCCAAATAAGCGCGCGGATCGGGGTTTTTGTCTTAAAATCGGAGTAATCCACAGTGAAATTTCCTTTTTCTTTTTTTTATTTATTATTATTACTATTTTGCTGATTTTTAGAAGTGGGTTTTCCTTTAGTCCCTGACGATTCGCAGGAAGTCAAACGGTTCGAGGCTCGGGCCTGGCTGCAGTCTGTGGCGAGACTGACTTGATCTGTATTTCTCTGTACTGATGGTTGGGAGGCCCGATCGGGCGCCGCGTGGCAGGACCCCAAAAGAGGGGCGACCCGCGGCCGCATCGGCAGGAGGTTCATCACCCCCTATAGGACGTCATGAACCCCCTCCTTACCATCGGACACAGGTACCGGATAGTGGTAAGCCGACTGCAGGTTTTAGAGAGGGACGGGCGTCTATTCGTAACCCGTTATGGGACCTCCAGGTCGTGTCTGCAGGTCACTTCTAAGCCTAAGAGGAAGCTGGTGATATGACCGTTGATGTTATGTCTCTCGGTTTTCCTTTTTCTTTTCTTTGTTTTGTTATCTCATTTTATTTTATTTTTCATCTTAATTTTATTTTATTTTATTCAACTTGATTCGAGAACTTCGTCGATTAAAAGCACAAGAGCCATGAGAAGTGTCTGGGCTCTTTATTCTGAGTATGGGGATGCGATAGAGAGCGATCCTATAAGAAGAGGGGACAGTGCCAATTTACTGCGGAACACAAACGGTCTCGCTGTGCTATCGTGAGGAGGGAACAGAGTGGCAAAGTGGGCGAGCAAATCCGCCTGCGTGCCCCTGCTTGTGCACCTAGTAGTTGGTACTGGCTATTCGGGTCAGTAGGCGGGGCTGGTGCGGTGTCTGTCGAGCTAAGTCTGGCTATGGCGCTGCATGGATATAGACCCGGTTACAGGTACCACCAGACTCGATGAAAACCCATATCTGGGGAAGGGTCTTGGATCACAGTGATACTTAACTACGATGGAGGAGATGAACTGAGACTGAGAATCAACGTGGAAGGGGCTAAGGAGGTGGAAATGCGGACTAACCCAAAGCTACAAGACGTGATCACGGAGGCAAAGGATTGTGCGGAGAGGCGCTGCAGGAGGGATGGAGTGACAACAAAAATACAGGTAACGGTCTCGTATCATGAGACCGAGACCTCGATGGACACAGCGGACCTGGAACAAGCCCATCTGGACCGGGACTCAGGTGGAGAGAGCGAGATCAGGGAGGCAGGAGACCGAGAGACGGACCTTCAGTCCAGGAACAAGCCAGGCCAGGTCTGCAAGAATCACCCGCTGGCACGACCTTTGGATGGCGGGGCCGAGACCAGCTCGCGGCAGTGGAGTCCCATAGGACGTGGGACAGGAAAAGCGGGAGAAAAAGGAAAGGGTGTGTGAGTGATCAGCGCGCTGTACTCGGGCTACACGTGGCAGTCAGGGGGAGCGAGGAGAGGTCAACGAAAGGGGAGACAGGCAAGCGCAAGGCGGTTACGTCGGTGCTCGGTTTACACGTGGCACGAGCTGTACTGCCCAGTGAGGGGGAAATAAGACAAAAGAAGGCCATAGAGCGAGTGTGTGAAAAGAGAAGGTCAAAGAGAGTGAAAAGGGTTGTTGATGTCAACAACTACCTATGCGCTCGCGTCAAGCTTAGATTGCGAACAGAGTGAAGAAGGGGCAGTGAAAAGGGTGATCTAGCAGATGAGTGGGATACGAGCCCACTGAGCGCGAAAAATGTTAATGGCTACCTATGCGCTCGTATGGTGTGAGCCTACTACGGTCGACTGAAGAGAGAGAGAGAGAAAGAGAGCACGAAGCGTGAAAAGGTGGGTGCGCAAGAAAGGAAAAACTCTCGGGGTACTCACGTCAACTTTGATTCCCAAGCGCAGGAGGCAAAAGAGGGTACACGCGTGCTAGCCTGTGAAGAAAGCAGGACACATGAGTACAACCAGCCAACTGTATACTGTTGTCGACGCCACGCGTCTCCTTTGAGTCAGGGCTTTACGTTTGCCAGAATGTGCGCGATTACAGGAGATTAGAGAGGATCAGTAAGTCTTCTACGGACAGTTTCCCTATGATGCCGCAGGACGAACTCTCTCGTGCTTACCCTTACTGACGAATGTCATGCTCTGTACAAACAGATGAGGAAGATTCCACATGTTAACTCTGATTGGTACATACATGAACCACGCGGACATGAGCTAGTTACTGAGTAAGTTGTGGGATGTGTACGAGAAGGGCTTGAACAAAGGTGCAAGAGAACAAGCAATTGAGCGGGACGAGTTGGAGGGGCTCGTGTGTGAGGACTCACCGCTCACGCCAACGTGTCCGGGCAAAAGCAATCTATGTCTGAGTGAGGCGCTCTTGAGAGGACGAACATTGGACCTTATGCTGAGATAGATGCCTTAGTTACTACGACACGTGAAAACAAAAATGGGGGCTCCTGCCTTTAACTACCTGCTAAGAAGATTATAGACATTGTTGTTCAAGACTCATCGAAGCTCTCCTTTTTAATCGTTTTGGACGAAGCTCCAGGTAAGATGTTGGCTATCGTGAATAATTCTCTTTTTGTTTCCGCTAATTCAGTTTCTCTCTTTATAAGGTTAACTAGTCTGATTGATCGGTGTCTGGCTGATCCGACTGCGTTATGACAAAGGTCAGAGCCTCCGTAGGCTGTCTAAATAGGTGAATAGGCGAGTAGCCCCAACACATAAACAGAGGTCCAAAAATGTACGTGCAACCTGTTTTCGGTGATTAGTAAGGTTGAGAGCGCTAAGTATTTCTGGTATTGGCATGTTTTCACGTTTGCCTATTGGATGTGCTTCTCGCATTGAGTGGCTTACTCGATTGCTTGGCAGGGCCAGAGTTACACAACCTTCTTATTATGTGCTTGAGCCCTGTGAAGACGAAGATTGCAAAATGCAATTAAGATCTTGACCTCTCCTTTTCTTTTTTTTTCTTTTTTTGTTCGTCATACGACTGTTCAAGCGAAGTGAACGTGTTGATTTACATATGTTCATTTGATCGAACGCTCGTTTGTAGTTGCATAAGCACGTTTGTACCCTGAGATAAATTGAAAGCAAGACTGTCTAAGCTTATAAGCGCCCGCGCGAATAGATGAATGCGCAACTGAAGGTTTTGCGAGTTTGATGACTGCAAACCAAAAGTTGTTCTAGTATACAGGTTTACTTCTGGGTTTACTGAGTGGGCCTGTATGTTTGGAGGGAACAGTGAGGCGATTTTCATTGGCTATGTTTTATGACCTTGATCCTTGAATGAATGGGGAAGAGAAAAACAATACTGCGAAAAATCTCTTACGCTCTTGCTAAATTTTTGCTTGACGGTGACTAAATTGCTTATTTTTATTCTGGCTGGACCAGCTCCAACTCAAAGAAAAGTAGCATGAGTCACCCGTTATAGCCAGCCGAGCCTTGATTACATTGTGAGAATGTACTCAGCACACTCTCCTTACCCGCTCTCAAAAGACTCTTGCCCTCTGCTGATCTATGTGACAAAAGCTGCGAGAGTACTGAGACAATTTTCTCAGAGACTCGGTTTCTACCTGTTTCACTGAACTTGAGTGCGGGTTGGTTAAATGTCTGCAGTCAGGGCCTTCAGGCGAAAGGCCTAGGCTCTGAGCACCAGCCATGTCAAGAATTTTGATATCAATCCATCAAGGGATAATTAGTATGTCATGGTAAAGCCTTTTGATATCAATCCATAAAGAGAAAGAGAGGTTTGAGAGAGAGAACAAATGCTTCACTGGATCTACTCGATTAACTATCTTTGATGGACTCCCGGCTCCTCCCTTACCTGATATCAATCCATCAAGGGATAATTAGTATGCCATGGTAAAGTTTGCATGGAAAGTGAAGAGAGCCCAAGAAGAATATTCTCAGTAGCCAGGATAACTACTGTGAGGGGCAAACTTTGCGAGGTGATAGGGCATGATAATCTCTTTGTAATTTTGAGGCATGAGATTTGTGGGGAAGGACACATAGTATTTCATATTCCGGTAGTTAAGTTCCTGAACTCAGACAGCTTGGATGTGAGGGTTTATTCTTTTAACAGTCTGGAGGAGGAGGTTGACTACTTGGAATATTTAAAAGGGGCGTATGTCAGCCTTGAGCGGACAAAAGAGTGGCTAGAGAAGCTAAGTAACTTGGGGAGTGCGAGAGTACCTTTGAACACAGATTCAAAATCCCTGATTATGTTCAACCATGAGATCTACCTTTCAGATATTATTTATGATGCTTAGCAATGCCCAACTTGACTGAACAGCTGACACTAGGTGTTGTGTTGGAAGGTAGAATAATCAAGGTAGAAAGGATTCTTCGGATCTCTGACAGAAACCTCTCTACCCTGGATGAGCTTGAGTTTTTGCAGCCGTTCTTTGACCGAATGAGAGATTCTGCCCTGAGAATTGTTACTGATCAGACTGAGATAAGCTATCTATTAAGGGTGGTGAAAATGGGAACTGCTGAGAGAGTATCATACCACACTTCTCGAGAACGAGTCTCTCTTGCAAGAAAGATCAACAGTGGGTCGTAAGCAGTGCAATTTGATTATGAGATTATAGACCTGACTCGATACTTTATGATTCGGGGTACTATAAAGGGGTATAATAGAAGATTGAGTAGGGAGGATGAAAGATAGTTCATTGAAGATTACATAGGAAGGCTGAGAAGAATTGCATTGCCCTTGATCACTACCCAATTCATTATTGCTTATACTCTATATGTACAGAATTCCCAATGGGTAGAGCAGACCTGAGAATAGAGAAACGAACCTGTATCCCTTGCGAGAAGAGTCAGAGATTGAAGGACAAGGAAGAAAATGACAGGAGTGACAGGAAGAGAGAAGAAAATATCCGGGGAAATCTATGGTTAAAATGGCAGGACGAGGAAGACCGAGTTCATCTGTAGGGACCAATGAAGAGACCTTGGTTGGGGTTATACAGGAATTGGTTGAGAGAGTTGACACTATAAAATGAGGGTCAGACATTGCAAGAGCAAAGAGGCCAGATGAGAGAATTTCATGTTCCAGAGGGCCTCAAGTGAACGATTTCCTGCACGAGCAAGAATTATTTGGCCTCAGTTATGGCTGGACAGATAAGCAACGACTTAAGCACCTCCTATCCTACTGTGATACTGACTCAAGATTGGCTGTTCAAGAACTAATGGAAGAGGTCACTACATGGGAAGAGGTCAAAGAGAGAATGAAAAAGAAATTTGAGAAAGACTCGGTCCCAACTACAACCAAGGATTTACTCAACATCAGAAGAGCTAAGTATGACACTTTCAATGTTTTCCTTCAGACTTTCATCTGAACAATAGGAAGAAGTTCATATTTGGATGAAGCTCAGAGATGTCATATATTTTTGACAAATTTTACTGACACCGAAAGGCAGACCGTTCTCAATCAAGCTCGGCACTATCCACTCAGATGGGATGAAATGATTGCAATTACAAAAACTCTACCTATAGTTTCTCATAAGAAATGGTCACTAGATCAGATCAGTACTTTGGCCAAGGATTGGGAGACTGAGAATGATATGAACAGAGGGAACAATATGAGTGTTGAGAATATTATTCAAAAATTGATGGCTAACTTTATGCCCGCAATGCCTGCAAACCATGTTGTGGATGACAGAGGAAAGAAGAAAGTTGAAAGTGAAGAGGATGATGATGATGATGATGATGAAGACTGTGGTAAGAAGGGACATTCTTCTAGATCCAAAAAGAATGGAAAGAATGGTGACAGAGGAAACGGAGAAAGAAGGAAGTATGATGACCGTCCTGACCGTCCTAAGAAGAGTTTTGTCTGCTACTATTGTGGTGAAGGGGGTCACACTACCACCTATTGCAGGCCTCTTGAGGAGGATGTAAGGAGTGGGGTGGCTAAGAAGGATGCAATGGACCATGTCTGTGATAGTTTATGGAACAAGTTGGACCCCAAGCATCCATGAGGTATGAGACTTCTTGCTCTTAAGCACGGTGAAAAGATGAAGACAAAGAAGAAGAGAAAGACTAATGCGAATGTTAATTTTCTCATTGATGAGTTACCTAATAAACTAGTGCAGAAAACAAGTGACCCTTATACCACGACAGAACTGTCTTTGCAATCCTTAACGTTGACAGGGTGTGTGTCTGATGAGGCTTCTACAAGTGAACCTCCATTGGAAGGGAATCCTACTTCTCAGAGTCCTCCTGAATTAGTAGAATCTTTTTCCAATGAGATGGTTCATTTTCTGGCAAACATTATGTCCTTTGATGATGATTTACCTCTAGAGTTTGTCATGGAACCCAGTGTCACGCTTGGTGAAGTGAGAAACCTTCAGACACGCATGACGCCTCAGATGATAAAGGAGAAGAAAAGAAGGAAGGTCGAGGAGTCACTGATTAATATTCTTGATGATCCAGAACCTGAACATCCCTATAGAAAGAATGAACAAGGAAGAAAAAGAAAATTCTTTCTCAAAAGTGATTTGGAAGACGGGACAGTGATTTCTGATGTAATTTCTAAAATGCTGGAAGAGACTGAAGTGACTCTGTCCTTCAAGGAAGCAATGACTCTAGCACCCAAACTGAGAGAGGAACTGAAGCAATTGATTGAGAAGAAGAAATTAGAAGTTAATTATTTGGGATCTTTTTTTTCCAGTCAGGTGAACATGTCATTACCAGGTTGCAAGATGAGATTTGTGACCATGGGATGTGGGCACCTGACCATTCGTATTAATGAAGTGAAGATTCTAGCCTTAGTGGACTATGAGGCAGAGATGGTATTTCATTCACGAAGAA
Organism: Chara braunii; assembly: GCA_003427395.1. Classification (NCBI taxonomy): domain Eukaryota; kingdom Viridiplantae; phylum Streptophyta; class Charophyceae; order Charales; family Characeae; genus Chara; species Chara braunii. The sequence goes on along the minus strand of BFEA01000259.1, from coordinate 1,531,493 downwards.
CAATGGAGGCTTGTAACTTATCTGTTGATAGACCTGCGAAAAATATACTGAGTAATATTGCAAGAGAACTTTTTATAGCAGGATTTATTGATAACCTGCCTACCAGAGTTGGTACCATGACAGTGCAATTGCTGGGTTTTGTAGTGCCGGAACTAGACCATGACTGTATCTTGGAAACTCTATTATTGCATAGGATGGAGACAATCAAATTTTTCAGTCATTAAGGGTCATCTTGAATCGGCCTACAAGATCCTGAGACTTCTAAGGAGCAAATATTTATGGTCTGCACAAAAAATTATTTCAAACATCAGTTGTCTGCTAATTCAATCAGAAGAGAAGAGTTTACTGAAAGGGTTAGGAGATTAAGGGAAGAAGAAAAACAAGAAGCAAAATAAGAGATTTCAGTGGGTATCAATCAAGTTTCGAAAATGATAAAAGCCCTTGGTAAACTCGAGGATGAGGATGAACAAATTGAAGCTTTTAAGAAGGCTGTAGAGACTGTTAAAAGTGGAAAGATAAAACTTAAATTTGCATTGACTCATCATTTTTTAGAAAAATAGTCACTTGGTCAAAAAAGAAATACAAGCCCAAGGGGTTAAAAAAAAAATCGGTGGCAGTCTTAATAAAAAATGATTATGATGTAGCATTGAAAAAGGAGAGGGAGATTATTAAAGCATTGAGAGAATCTGCAGAATTGGGATATAGAGTGACCACAGAGAGATTTGAGACAATGAAGATAGGCTCGGATCAGTTTATCCTGCCTAAAGAGAAAAAATATATTTTCAAGATGTGTCAGGACTTCTCTGGTGCATTTTCCTTTTATGATGGAGAGAGAGGGCGGTTGGACGTGGATCTCATCAAGATGGTCAAAATCTGAACAGTTGATCATGTTCCATAGAAAGATAAGCCGACCAAGTATGCTATAAACAAAAAAGCGGAGGTTGTAAAGTATCTTGACAAGAAGATTGCATCTAATGTTGCTGAACCTGCTGACGGACCGTATGCTAACCACTTGTTTTGCTTTTGGAAACCAGGAGGTGGACTAAGATGGATACAGAATCTCCAGAAGCTCAACTCTGTGACGGTACGTGATATAGGTAGTCTTTCTAATGCTGATCTCCTCTCTGAATTTTTTGCTGGACGATGCATTTATTCCCTAGTTGACTTATATTTTGGCTATGATCAGTTTCCCATTGATCCCACTAGCCGACCAATGACTGCCATGCACATGCCAAGAGGGTTCATTCAGATGTGCGTGGTACCTCAGGGTTGGACTAACGGTGTGGCAGTGGTTCAAAGGGATATAATCCAAGTTATGCAAGATATTTCCCTTAAGATAACCAGTCCCTATATTGATGACAATCCTGTCAAAGGACCTCTGGTTAGGGATGAGACCTTGGTCGCAGGTGGAGTCAAAAAGTTTGTCTAGGAACATGCTGAAGCAGTAAAGATGGTCCTAGAGAGACTTCAAAAATATAACTTGACTGTCAGCGGACCGACGTCCATTCTCTTCCAGCCCGAAGAAATCATCTTGGGCTTCAGATGTTTCTCCAAGGGTAGGAGTCTTGACCTCAAGAAGATAGATAAGATCTTAAACTGACCTCTGCCTCTCAAGAGAGTGACAGATGTGAGGAGCTTCTTGGGTGTCTGTGGATTCGGAAGGATTTTTATCCCTCATTTTGCTACCTTGCGGAGCCTCTGAGGGAGATGGTAAGGCAAAAAACTAATCTAACTTGGAATGATAAAAGACACGCCGCTGCAGAAACTCTGTAAGAAAAATTAAAAGATGGTGGTGTAGTGCTGGGAGTGTCATTTTATGATGAGGAGGAGGCAAGACCCTTCATCATCGAGGGCGATGGAGGACCAGTTGCTCTGGGTGATGTGCTCATTCAGAAAGATGAAAATGAAAAAGAGAGACCTCTGAGATTTGAGAGCAGAACTCTTAATTCTACAGAAAGAGGTTATACCCAATTCAAAATCATTCATAGACTCGGGTGCTTCAGACACTACGTACTAGGGAGCAGATTCATCTTGAGAACTGATGCATCTGCTGTGATAGGTGTCATTAAGAAGCACCAATAGATAGATCCAACAGTCAGCAGGTGGATCGCCTTCATCTGGACGTATGATTTTAAGTTCGAAAAAATCCCCACTGAGAAGAACAGAGCAGATGGTCTAAGGTGTATTGAGTGGAGGAAAGAAGAAGAAGAAGATGTAAATGGAACGATTGAAGAATCAGCCTATGTTGATAATTTTTTTAATGAGAAAGATGATGAGGATTATGAAGTACTATGCTTCTACAAGTGGAGTTTGTGGCCTGAAGAGAGAGACAGCTGGGGAGAAATCCCTAATGCCTATATTTATGAGTCGATTCTTGGGAAAGAAGAAGAAGATGAGCCGAATGATTGGTATGCAAAAGTTAACGCAGTAGCAGTAACTGCTTATGAAATCGGAAAAAACTTTGGATCAAAAGAAGAAGAAGAAGAAAGTGAAAAGAAGGAGGAAACTATATTTTTCATTTTTGAAGAGTATGACGAAAGTTATCAAGAGATTGACAAGAAGATAGAAAGAGAACAGCTGAAGGAATATTATTGTAAAAATTCAAGAAAGAAATTCAGATTAAATAGAGGACATCTCTTTGTGGATGGTAAGGAAGGACTACCTCCACTAAGAGTGGTCTGTGGAAAAGAGAGACAATTAAAGATAATTGTTGCTCTACATGAGGGGGTTGCAGGTGGCCACAGAGCTGCTGAGGCAACCTACTCTAAGAATGTCAAACTCTACTTCTGGCCAGACATGAGAGACATGATTTTCAAATTTGTAAATCATGTGTGTTATGTCACAAGAGGTCTACCACGAGAATGATAGAGCCTCTATTTCCCATTATTCTGGTAGAACCGGGAAACAGAGTTCATTTAGATCTCATCACTATACCTTTAGGCAAAGGCGGGATGAGATATGTACTGAACATGAGGGATAACTTCTCTGGATATGTTGAGGCAAAAACTCCAAAAAGGAAGACAACCGAACAAGTGGCTGACTGGATAGAAGAAGTCTATCTCAGGTATCCTTTTATCAGAGAATTTGTCTCAGACAGAGGATCAAAATTCAGAAACGAGATTGTCAGAAGAACCACACTTAGATTGGGTGTCTGAATTTTGTATGTGACTACTTACCATCCTCAAGCGAATACACTTACTGAAAGAGGTCACAAAACTTTGAAAGATTCATTGGTCAAGTGGCGTGAAGGAAATTTTAGCAACTGTCCAAGATTATTAAGAACTGTTGTATATGCTGACAACATCACAGTCAAGAGAACTATTGGCTATGCACCATTCACTCTATGGTACGATCGGTATGCTACTTTGCCTATTGAGAAAATTGTCAAAACGTGGTCAAGTCAAGAAAGTGACAGAGACTATTCTATTTCGGAGCTCCTCCGGATCAGAATGAGGCAAATATCAGAAGTTGATCAGGCAGTGATGGATGCTGCAGAGAGAATGGCATCCAACAGGTTATCTGATCAAGAGAGATGGAACAAGAAAAGATATATAAGAAAAAAGAAATTGAAAGTTGGAGATGTTGTCCTTCTGTTCGACAGTTCCCTTGAGACACAGTGGACTAAAAAATTGGAGCCCAGATGACTTGGTCCTTACAGAATCACAGGGGGAGCAGAAGGCAAAGTTTACGAGATTTCAGAGATGGATGGATTTAGGGTTCACGACATCGTATCAGGATCTAGACTTCGTAAGTTCATTTTCAGAGACCCTGATTTGATCCCTACAGTGACCTCAAAGAAAGGAAAGAAAGGTCAGTCATCCAAGTGAGAGAATAGTTCCGAAGAATGAAGAGAAAAGTACAGTAAGACAATGAGACAACAAGGCTGAATTTTCAACAGACTGTAGTTGTTCGTGCATGGTCAATTCGGCATTTCAAATTTTCCGCATGTCAGTTAAATTTTTGTTTCAGCAAGCAACAAAGTTAATAAGACTCGATCTATGAGTCTCAAGTTCCTGAGAGTGGGGATAACTGTGAGATACGGTTTTCATTGAGCTTTGACGCAGTGTAAAGACCTGAGAACTCATGGTTATGGACATCAAGAGATGTAATCAGTAATATTCTTATGACAAAGAGAAAAGCATGGTGGGCATAGAGGAGTTCAGTTCTGTCTGATTAAGAGTTGTAAGCAGAAGGGCTTCGTGTCTCTTGACTAAGTTGTCTATCCAAGAAATTCGGATGAGGACAGGCATAAGGAAGTCCAACTTTACCTGACTGAGAGTTGTCAGTGGAAAGGCTTCGTTCCCCCTGACTAGGCTGCCTGTGTTCACTCAGATAAGGGAAGGGAACTCTCTGAGATAGGCATTTCAGTATTTCCTTGGGACTGACGGAACGTCTCTTGGAAAAGAAATTCCCAGCAGAGGGAAGGGACCTCTCTGGGGCTCGCATTGAGCATCCTTCTTGAGGCTGAAGGGAGGTCTTTGGTAAGGGTTTGGTGCTAGTTATCATGTCGTTGTTCAGTGCCTCTTGAGACTGAAGGGACGTTTCCTGAGAAATGTTTGTCCTGTTGTGGGGCATGGGCAGTCTGCTTGCGAGTTATGATATGTTTGTTTGATTGTTTGTGTCTGGGATCTTCTTCTCAAACCTAAGGATGCATTGATTGTCGGGGCCAGCCAGAGCCTTACCGTAGTAGGTTGCAATCTGGTGGGGTCAGCAGGTCCCCGACGCGAGTGTGGAATTCCATAGTCAACTGAGGCTAAGGATTTTAGAGTCTGGCCTATGAGGTCGAAAGGGGTCAGTTGGAACCCTACCGCAGTCAGAGGATGCAATCCAGTAAGGTTCGCCAGAGCCTTGAATCGTAGTTAGATTGGGTCCTACGTTCAAAAATTTGGGCGGGGCAGCCAACGCCCTTGGCCAAAAACTGGTGGGTGAGCCGGTCCCCGACCGCAAGTGGTCAAATCCGGGTTCGGGACAATTTGACTGACGGGACGTCTGCTGTCATAGGGTGACCAGACCCGCTATAGTCTGGGTGTCATGGCGAGAGTGTCAAAGGGCTGTCATACTCGAGTAGTGGGTATGCTGGTCCTGACTTGGAGGCAGGTTAAAGGGGCTGTCAAGACAAATGGTCTGACTAGTCTTGGCCTGAGGTGGGCCAAATGAGGTATGGCAGACCAACGAGACGTCTGTCATTCCTGACCAATGGTGGGCCGAAACCAAGACAATCAATAATTCTCGGTTGTGAAGAACTGTCTTGTGATGTTTAATTATTTATTATTTTGTTATTCTATTGTTTTACTATTTCATTTTGGGTTTTATTTTGTTTACTTGTTTCTTGATTGTTAATTGTAGGGGAGCTTGTTTGCAGGGAGACGATCTTTGAAACTTGTTTGTTTTCCAGGTATATAGAGATTTACTTGAAGCTCCCAGACCAGAGAAAAGAAGAAGGGTTTGGTATCCCCTTCCTTTCTATCTGAGAAGTTGAGGAGATGCCTCACTCAGACCAGAGAAAGAAAACAGGGTTTGGTATCTCCTGAGTCACATGAGAAGTTTGAAGACTCTGGCCGAAAACCAGAAAAAGGGTTTGGTATGCCCTATTTTCAGTTTGGCAGGCTGAACAAGTGTCCTAAGTGTTGATATCAGACTGACAATGTTTTCGATTTTTCAGCCAAGGTGAAAGTTAAGGTAACTTTTCCCTGACATAAAATTCAGATTGAGAATTGATTTCAGAATGACAAGAGGTGAGAATCAGCAGCAAGCAAGAAAGTGGAAACATAATTCTTTTTAAATTCACTTGGTGGCCGACAAGCGGCCTTGTTCGCTAGAAATCTGTGTCCCCGGCCTCAAAGTATTCTAACTCTTAAGTCAGGGACACTATGAAGTGATGCACGAGTTGAAAGTCTCGAAGAGGGAAGCAGATTCAAAAAGTTGAAAAAAAGTCACGTCTATACAGGATATAGAAGATTACCATGAGTTCAATCTGAAGCAGAGATAGAAGAAAAAAGATGCTGAGAAAGATGCAGTTATTGGAGTGAGGAGATGAGGGAACTGCGCAAGGGATAGAGGATGGTGGAGCGGGCACTAGGGCTCTACTCGCTGTGGGGGTGATAGGAGCTCTAGGAGAGTAAGGAGGGGAGCAAGTGTTAGGCGCGCCATAGCGCGCTTCAAACTTCTTTCGGAAGTACTCATTTTTTTCTGGGGATGGAGTCCTTTCGTACCATGCGCAGAGTGAGTGGCGAGGATAGGGTCTCGAGTGAGCGCCATAGCCTCGTGGCTCATCCTCCTCCTCCTCCAAACCATAATCGCGCCGCGCACGAGTCGGCGGTTCCTCCCAAGCCTTACCCCCTCTTCCTCCTCTTCCTCTTCCCTGTCCTCTGCGTGCTTCAGGCATGGTGAAAACGAAATAGAAGCAAGGAAGGAAGTAAAAGAGATGAAGGGGTGCCGTACTGAGGAGAGCTACGATGTGGGAATCGCGAACTGCAAGAGAGGGAAGAAGAAAGCTAACTGTGTCGATCGCGCGGGATTGCTGCAAGCAATGCGAGCGCCGTAAAAACGTGAGAGGCCAGCTAACGTCGAGACTGAAAACGAAGACTACAATGGATAGGAGTGAATGTATCGCTAGGTATAGACTATTTTATACCTATTTCACAAGTGTTTAAACCCAGCGGGGATGCTGGGTGGGGGGTTGGTATTATGTCGGAAGGCGTGGTGTCCCGGCCCTCCTCCGCGTACCGAGTCCCTGCCTGGTATCGGCCACTTGCTCCGATGTTGAGGCCTATGGGTATGTTCCCGACTCATAATTCTTGGTACCCAGGTCGTACCCTGATGTGGACCGACCCTGTTGGTGCTTGCCCTTTGCAAAAAGGGTGCGCCACAGGGTTTTCCTTTGGTCCACGCAGGCTCGGAGCCCTGTTGTATAGCAGAGCACTACCGGCCTGTGGCCGTGGTAGCCGCCGGGCTCGCCCTGGGACGCGAAGGTGAAAAGACAGGCTCAGTCTTTTCAGTTGCGCGCCAAACGGCCCTCTAACTGGTTATGGGATAGGTACATGGGACAGTTCGCTGTCAAGAAAAGAAAAAAAAAAGTGTTGAACAAAAGGAAAACGAAGGGAGACAGAGAGAAAACGTGGAAAAAAAAAAAATTAGCATCCGAATAAGTGCGCGGATTGGGGTTTTTGTCTTAAAATCTGAGTAATCCACTGTGAAATTTCCTTTTCCCTTTTTTATTATTATTATTTATTACTATTTTGCTGATTTTTAGAAGTGGGTTTTCCTTTAGTCCCCGACGCTTCGCGGGAAGTCAGACGGTTCGAGGCTCGGGCGAGGCTGCAGTCTGTGGCCGCTGTTTAGTGTGTCCGTTGTCGGAGTCGACGACGGGTTGATTTATTTGATTCCTGTATTCTGTTTTTATCATCGCAGTTCGCCGCTCAAAAACTTTAGCCTGCTTTTAGCGCACCCTTTTATTTCTGTCATGTGTCCGCTGTTCTCGTCTCGTCGCTGGAATGATTCATAGATGATCGCCTCATATGCATGCACACAATCCATGTTTGCCTTTTCTTTTTTTGTATTTTTCTTCGTTAACTTACATTATGCAGGTTTTATGAATGATTTCAACAACCATGTTTGACGTCCCACCACGAAACCATTCATGACAAACAAATTGGAGAGACACACAAAATCCAGGTTATACCACACGAAACCATTCATAACAAACGAATTGGAGAGACAAAAAAAAAAAAAAAAAAAAAAAATTACACAGATAAAAAAAAAAAAAAAAAAAAAAAAAAAAAAAAACTTCAAAAAAACCATTCACGATTTGAAAAAAAAAAAAAAAAAAAAAAACACATGAGAGATGCAAAAAAAAAAAGAAGGTTTTTCCAATATTAAACGTTCGCACTACTGTGCGAACCACGCAACCGTCCAAACCATGAAAACAAAAAAAGGAACTCATCGACGACAACCATGCCGCCATTCAATCGTGGATGCAACTTCGCGCACTACGACCATGGACAGGGACCACGTGACCATTTCACCCGCCTACCGATCGCACCAACCCACGTCCTCCCCTTCCCTCCCCTTCCCTCCCCCCCCGCACCCCCACCACCGCCCTCGCCCCTCCCTCCCGTCCGCACGGTCTTACATCAAAGCTAGTCGGTCTCGAAGTGCATCCCGCAGCAAGTCCCCGTCGACGTTCTTGTTCCGTCGCCGCCCGCCCGCGCCGTTCCCCACGATGCCCAAGTCCACTCTACGCCGAACGCCGTTCGCATCCACCTCCCAGAAAAGGTTCTCGTCGAAGTCGATCCCTGCGTCGAGGAGGATGTTGTGACGGCCCCGAATTGTTGTGGCAAGGTCTCCAGGTTCGTCTTGTGGGTGCGCAAGAACAGACGCCACATGCACTTCAGTCGCCCGAATGCCCTCTCCTCACGTCCCCGCGCCACCTTCTGCCGCGTGTCAAAGCGTTCCTCGTCAGGACCTTGGTCGATTCCTCGGTACGGTTGCACGATCCATGGACAGGCAACTGGATAACCGTTGTCGCCCAGCAGGTAACCTCGTGTGACGACACCGTGCGGCAGATTCTCCGGAGGCGCGTCGAACAACTCACCAGTTTCCGCACGCCTCCACAACTGGGAATTGTGCAAGACACGGACGTCGTGCACACTTCCCGGGTATCCAACGTGGACGTCGAGGATCCGCATATCGAAATCCGCCACCAGCTGCGCCTACACGGAGAACTTCTGTTTTCGGTCGTAGTTGTTGGCCGACGGTGCGCCGGCGGGCTTATCAGTGTAAATGTGTGTACAGTCGATTGCGCCAAAGCAGTTTTGGAAACCCTTCTCACGGAAAGCACGCAGAATCTGCCCACGTCTACGGCTCACTGGCCACTTTATCGCATTGGGGTACACCTGCAGCAGTGCCGAAGTGACGTCGCTGACTGCCTGCAGTCCAGTTGCCCTGCCGATGCCGAAGGCTGACGTGCCGCTCTCGTACGTCTCTCTGGACGCCCACCTGTACAACGCGAAGCGATCACCTGCTCCATTGGCAATGGCATCCTGCCATCCTATAGTGCGTGACCTTCTTCTCCACGTACGCGGCGCACGCGGCTACGATCTGGGTGAACATGGCCATCGACATGCGCAACTTCCGCCGGTAGTACTCGTCCGTCGCGTCATCACACGGGCGGAGGTCCTCCCATGTTCCACCAGTCCGTCGTCTAATCCACCAACGCGGGGTCTCCCGCGGGAAAACGCCAGACGACAGCGCGACACACAACTGGACGACTGCCTCACACGTGGCCACGCAATCCGGCGCTTCGGCAACGCTCTGCAACAACGCTCTTCGTTTGCGGAGCTGCATCACCATGTCGCGTGAGGACGACAACATGTTGCTCATCGTTTTGACGACGACGGCAGTCACCGCCATCGCCACGACATCGATCTCTTCTTCGCGTAGACCGTCCCCGCAGCCGCGAACGTCCATCTCTGACGCCGCCGCCATCGCCACCGCCACGAACGCCCGCTGATCAACCGTGCCGCAGGAGACCACGCACGCCGGAGCCGAAGATGCGCCCGCTGCTGTACGCTGCCACAAGAGATGATGCACGCCGGAGCCGAAGACGCGCCCGCTGCTCTACGCTCCCACAGGACAGTACGCACGCTGGAGGTGAAGATGCGCCTTGCAGGAAGATGCGCCCGCTGCTTACAACTTGCGTAGACTCGAAAGATGGACACCGACGCCGAACGGTTCACCAGCGCCGTCTTTTCTACGTCACACGCGTTGTCTGGCCGTCCTCCGCCCTCCCCACCCTGCGTCCTCAAAAATTTGAATTTGAATTTTTGAAGTTCTGGGTGACCGCGATTTTCACCGACCCGTCCTCACCCGCCCCCAAGGGCCACCGCAGTGTGTACCACGGACATCAGCCAGGAATGGACGGACATCGGCAGCGCGGCTGCGAATACGCATATGAAAACGGCCGCGGGAGACCTTTTAGGACGAATCCTTTTTTTTTTTTTTTTTTGAATGGCCCTTGTGATATCCCTCTATCCTGGCAGTGGTAAGAGAACCGAATCCTAAAAGATGATTTTTAGGATTGCGTGTAACGACGCCGCACAAAATCCTAAAAAACATTTAGGACTCATCCTAAAAATTTTAGGATTCTTTTAGGAGTGTCTAACGAGACCCTAAGTGCTGCTTGAGTAGCCTAGCAATAGGTCAGCAGTTATCCATGTTTTTCCTAAATTTTCTAGAATCTGTTTCATAGTTCTCAGATTGTTAAAAAAAAAAAAGAAAAAAAAAAGAGTTATAATTGCAGTATGGGCCAACATACAGTTTGCAATTGCAGTTTCGGCGATGTATACAACGCAGCTTTCTGGCCAGGTAGGGTGCCTCAAGTGCAATTGCAAACCGTATCAGATTCACAAAACTAGCAGGAGAAAATAACAGAAGCACGGGCAAGTCATGTAAGCCCACATGCAACTTCCATGACAAATCGGATAGTCCAAAGAAGTACCCGGACCAAGAAAGTAAAGTTCTGTGGTTGATTCTCCCCCCCCTTACCGACAGATAGCGGATAGAGAAAAAAAGGTACCGAATAAGCAAGGCTCGTTCCTGTACTGTCCACTGGGGATTACACAGATCAAATTTCCAAACAGAAGATCCTTCAGTTTCATTGGGCCTGGCAGTTGTCAGAGGAACAGGAGGCAGTAGCTATTATTGACTACACGCTGCGGGCAGGGTATGGCACTGAACTCAAAGCCTGGTCGATTCGGTATCAGATCAAGAGTCTAGGGAATGCGGAAAGGATTCTGAGGGATTAGCATGCAAATGGAGTCATCTCTCAAAACTTGAACAAGTTGTGGAAGTCTCTGCGGAGAATCCCCTCAATCAAGTTTGCCAGTTTGGCTTCAAGTTGGCGCAGTCCCACCGGGTGGTGCCGACAGCCAAGAGGTTAATCAAGAAAAAGATGCCAGTGTGGGAAAGTGGCTGTTGCTGCAGATTCTGAAGAGAGGTTGAGCCTGATCGGCACCTGTGCTGGGGTTGTATTGAATCAATGCAGAATTTGGAAGTGGTAGGGCTTTCATTGGAGTGGGTTCGCAGGGGATAATATCTACTGGGATGAGCGGTTTGTAGTGGATGGTCTTTTGCAACCGACTGGCACCTGGGTCCTCCGCAAGGAAAGGATACTATGGAGCTGTAGCAGTGAGACCAGCAATTGTGATTGTTATCTGGAAGACTGGAAGACTGTGGACGTTTAGGAATGGCAGACCATTCAGTGGCAAGCACTACTCAGATGAGTCAGATGTGTAACAGTTCATCCTGCAGTCTGAGATAGTTTTACCGTAACAGACATACTAAGTATGATCTCTGGGCAGATTGGAGAAGGAACTGCAGGAACGCGGGTCGGGAAGGATAGTGGATTTCAAGTTAAAGGTGGTTTTCAGGGCATAGGGAACCTCAAGGAATTTAAGGATAGTGGATTTCAAGTTAAAGGTGGTTTTCAGGGCATAGGGAACCTCAAGGAATTTTGACAGTTGGTTGGAAGAGCAAGCCTGGGAGCAGGTGGTATGGAGATTGCCCCTTGGCTACTTGGTCCCAGGTTCTTGGTCCCAGACCACCGTAGAATTTGAAAGGGGAGTCGGTTCTCTGTTACCCTCTCTTTCCCACTTACATTCGCGGGTGTTGAGGACTTCTTTTTTTTTCTCGTGAGGACGTCTTTTTTTTTTTTTTTTTTTTCTCGAATATATGATTACTTGAAAAGAATTTGAGGCCGGGGTTCTCACAGTCTACCCAGACGAAATCTGGTTTGGGCCCTTTGGGGGCCATTACCCAGCTACCCTTTGAATGGGTGTTGAATACTTTTGGCCCTGGGGGATTACGGACAGGCATTTACTGCTACAGTCACCAGTCTGCAGATGCCGGCGATCCAGGCAAGCAAGTAGAATCAGGCGCCGGACGAAGGTGAGAGGCACGGATAAAGGTTTTTTAATAAAATTTTATTATTTTATTATTTTATCTTTTTTATTTTATTTTATCTTATCTCATTTTATTTTATCTTATTTTATTTTATTTTATGTTATTTAAAAGGTGATAGCCTTGAGAGATCATCATTTGAACTGAACGGCCGTAGGTAATTCAGAATTTGAGAATTTTACTCCAGCTGGAGTTCGAACTCAGGTCTGTATTTCAGTTTTTTTTTTTTTTAAGTTGTGCACGTTCGAGGTAGGGCAGTTGGCATTTCAGTTCAAGAGCGCAGGTACCAACCCACCTCATCCTGGGGTTAAACCACCAGTACTTGGCCCACCTATCGGCCGCGGAAAAAGATAGAGTAGAAACGTTTCTAGTTGGATGAATTTGGGCACTCCTGTAGTGGCCCGTACGTTTCCTAAAATTGCGTAGCGTTAACGCGTTTAGGACGTACTGGTGGTTTAATGGCTAAGAGCATCCCGCACCGGTAGACTTCGTTAACGGTACCCAGTCGCACTGCGTCACCCTTAGTACCCCTGAGGTGCTGCAAGCAGCCCTTCCGTTCTCATCAACAACAGTTCAAGGGTGTACCAACTCTGAGCTAGGCCAGTTGGTGGGCTACGTCTCAGATATCCACTATTACTAGGAAGCTGGACCCCTTTTCCAGCAGGTACAGCCCCCACTATTAGAGCGGAGCCATCAAACAGCAGACTGAAATCAGGGAGGTGCTCCTTTGACCCCCCAGAAGATAGCAGTCTGCATGATGTTTTTGTCAAACAAACAAACCAAAAAGGCAGGATAAAAAGAAAGGAAAAGACTGAGCAGCAAACATCAGCCTTCAAGTTAGCATGGCCGGAACGGGCTCCGGGGACACAAGAGGGAAGGGAGGATTCCCTGCTCTCTATCATCACCACACAACTGTGCTAGATGGGAGTCACTATGCCCCCTCATGAAGACCTGTAGTAGCATGTTCATACCTACAAAAGGCAATGGTACGAAAGGAGGTCCCACTGGTGCCTCCCAGTGGCTCCCTCCGCTCCCTCTGTGCAGTACATAGTCAGAGGTGTGGGACGCTGGACCCGGTTTTCCAGCAGGTCGATGTTGTCAGAATCATCATTATCATCACCATTACCATTATCATCATCTTCATCATGAGGGACGCTGAGCCCGGTGCTCAGCAATTTCGGTTGTAACCGGGTAGACTTTTTTTTTTGAGAAAACTACGGCGCAGTCAGGGTTTGAGTTTGTAATTGCACTTGAGGCAAAAGGGCTGGTAATGCTGATGTATATGACCTACGTTTCGGGTCCGGTGCGGTCGCGTGGGGGTGTGTTGTATTCGCCGGATTGCCTGAAGTGCAATTACAAACAGTTTTCGCGACTGCGCCCAAGTTACCCTTTTCTGTTTTTTTTCTTTTGAAAACCGGAGATCTGCTAGAAGAGGGGATACGAGCATCTCCCCCCTAGCAAGTTTCCTGGTTGCTCCAATCTATTGCTACCCCGGCCTCAATCTCCTTATTGGTAATATCAGCCTTGGGCACTGGGCCTGTTAAAAAAAAAAAAAAAAAAAAAGAGAGAGAGCATGTTCATACCTACCGTAGCGTCCGAAGTCCCGTGCAATCGGGCTTGCACGACGTCTGCTTCAACCGGGGCTGAGCAGGTGGTGGGGGTCTCTGCATAGGCCCGGTGCCTGCAACCCCTGTCTGGTCAGGCCACCCCGCCAATATGGTGATGGGTGATGGTCTTGGGTGGTTAACACTACAGGTAGGGTAGGACAGGGGTGGTGGGTGCGTGCCACAGGGCAAAAAAGATGAGAGGAAGGGTGGGTGGGATCTTCAGAGGGGTTCATCTGGAGAACCGAGTGGCTGATTACTGTGGGTGACTGTCATCTGTCCAGTATCCCATGTCTACAAGGGCAGGCGGGGAGATGGAGAGAGAGCCAAGAGGAGCCCACAGTGGTGACGTCAACGGTAACGTACCCTAAAAGGGGCCTTTTTGTGGCGTCAAACGGGCCGCTGGAGAGGACAACAATTTCTTCCCCTCCCCCTCCCCTCCCCTCCCCTCCCCTCCCC
>BFEA01000259.1:1500554-1517438 GCA_003427395.1 Chara braunii | reverse complement strand
CCCCCCGCCGCTACAACAATTTTTGCGATTTTTTTATGTCGGAAAAAACCCAAAAAAAGTAGTGTCGAGTTTTGAGGTGTCCCGCGGAACCCCGCGAAGCTCAAGCTCTCTCTCTCTCTCTCTCTGTGTCTGTCTCTCTGTGGGTACATATATATATATATATAATGTGTATACATGTACATTACAGTACATATATATATCGTCAAACATATTTACACATTATACGTACGTATATGTATATATGAAGTCGAGCTTGGGCAGACGAGCACGACGAGTCTGTTCGTCCGGCGGGTCGTAGTTTGAAAAAGGTAGGGGCAACGATTTCGCGACCCCTTCGGCCCCCTCAAAAGAAAGCCCAAAAAAAAAAGAAGAAAAAGGGGAACAATAAATAGTAAGTAAAACCTCGCGGGCGTATCTGTATCACGTGCTGTTCGACGTTTACAGTACCGCTCTTTCGTTCCCTTTTTTTTTTTTTCAATAGAAAACATTACGCAAGTAGAGCCCGCCGCATTTGGCCTGCCGCCCGCTCTATATTTCTTTTCTTTTCTTTTCTTTTCTCGAAACAAAAAGACGCACTCGCTCCGTTCAACATACACTGCACACTCCTCTTTCTCGCTCGTTCCCTACCTGCTCCAGTCAACACACGCTCTCACACTCTTTATACGAGCTCAGCCTCGGCCTCGATTTTGACGAGAGAGAGAGAGAGAGAGAGAGAGAGAGGGTTAGTAGTGCGAGGAGAGGGAGAGAGGAGGAGAGAGTTGGGGAAGAAGAGCGCGACGAGGGGGGCAACCCCGCATAGACACGCGGAGAAAAAGACGCGCGCAGACGTGCACGCGCGCGCGCGGGGCCAAACACATACACAGAGAGAGAGAGAGAGAGAGAGAGAGAGAGAGAGAGAGAGAGAGAGAGAGAGAGATGACGGAGGTGGCGATGGCTGGAGGAAGAGGAAGAGGGGGAGGAAGAGGGGGAGGGAGAGGGGCAGTGGGAGGAGGAAGAGTGGGTGGGGTCAGCGCGAGCGGGGCAAGGAAGCGCAAGAGCCGATCGCCTGCAGAGTAAGGACCTACCTATCGAGTACCCATTTTTTTTTCTTTTTTTCTTAAAAAAACAGCCTGCCGATTAACTCTGAGAGAAAGTAAAGAAGGGGCAAGAAATGAGGCGAAAAAAAGAAAAAGAAAAAAAGAAAAACGCTGTACCTGTCAGTCGATCGTTCTTCTCAGGTGCGGGGAATCTGCGTTTCTGGTTGTTTATTTTCATTTTCATTTTTATTTTTATTTTTATTTTTATTTTTATTTTTATTTTTATTTTTATTTTTATTTTTATTTTTATTTTTATTTTATTTTTATTTTCCTCGAAGGTTGGCGATTCCCACGTCGGGCTCGCGGTCTGCTCTTTGTTCGTGTATTATATAATATGTATTTCTTTAGTTATTTTAATTTTTTATTGTTTACGTTCTTATTGGGTTGATGACCGACATCATTACAACCTTCTCCCTACTGACCACGCAAGCTGAAGTGAAGTTTTATATTTTGTAATTAATTAATCAATAATTAATTTGTTGTTATAATGAAAAAAAAAGAAGTTATTAGTATTATGGTTCTATGGCTACTCCTTTTCGCAGAGGAGTAACCATAGCATGATAGCAACATAATAATAACTCAATTAAAAAAAAAATATTAGTAAAATTTTAAAATATTAGCCGCGAAAATGCAGACGAGGAGCCATAGAACCATAAGAATAACTTAGTAAATTATTAATTTAATTTTTAAAATATTATGCGTTCGGTCGTTGACAAATAGCACACACTAGACCACTCGTTTGCTTGACACGCTGCAGCCACCTTATCTCTTTGGAACTATCTTTGAACTATCCGTCGCTCGGTCCCAATCCCGACGGGATATGCTTTGTTATTGTTTTCCTGTCATAATTGGGAAAATCCGTTTTATTCATATATATCGTTTATTCATATATATCGAAGCTGTGTCCTATATTTTGTAGACATATATGGTGTATGCATATATATTTATATATTTGTATATATGAATAAAATCTTGTAATGCATGGTGACGGCGCCCTTTCGCGCAGTCTGTTGTTGATTAGTTTTTTCATTTGATGTTTGATGTTTCATCTTTTTGGTAATTTGATGACTTTTTTTTTTTTGTTTTTTCTGTGCGTATCGTCGACAAATCGTGAGATCGGTCGGAATGAATAATACTGTATATTTTTGACAATAAATGGAAAATAAAGAGTCCCGGTCCCGACGGGCGGCTAAAGTGGCGAAAGAGTCGGGACAGTCAGTCAAGTCTCTCCGGGCTTGACTGCGTGCCAAACAGGCACGCTGGCTGCTCACCCGCGAATAGAACGCAGGGGTTTTATTCCCGAAAAATGTAGGGATTCGATTTTCGAGCCAGATTCATTCTTGATAATTGTCCAGGCGACCCACCCGCAGAGGAAATAAGCCACATCCTTATCAGTCTTTCTTTTTATATTTTATTTATTATTATTGTTTTTTAAGGGCGACAGCCTTGAGGTATCATCGTTGAACTGACCGGCCCCAAGTAATTTATAATTTTTTTTTTTTTTTCTGTTCATCTGATTGCATCTACACCGGGCCCGTTTCCCGGTTTGTATAATCTTTCCCTTTTTATAACAAAAAAAAAAAAAGAAAAAGAAAAAGAAAAAAGAAAAAAGATTGCATCTACATTCGAACTAGGGGTCTGTATTTCAACAGTTGATGGGTATACCAACTGAGCTAGGCCACTTGGTACCCTCATCAGTGCACTGGCTGACCCCTGATTTCTGGCCCCCCCCACCCCCTGTCTCTTATACACATCTAGATGTGTATAAGAGACAGGTGCCCTGGCTTACCCCTGATTTCTGGCCCCCCCCCCCCCCAAAAAAAAAAAAAAAAAAAAAAAAAAAAGCTCTGGCTGGACCAGGCTATATGATCTTCGAGGCAACGAGCGGAGAGGAGGGAAAAAAAAGAAAGAAAGAAAGGATGTCAAATTATGTAAAAACTTAACGTAAATTTAATATACATTTCACAAAACTTAATAAAAAATAGGTTAATAAAAAACCGAATTAATAAAAACTAAAATTAATAAACAAAAAATTTATAAACATAAAATTAATATTAGAAAAATAAAAAATAAAGTTAATAAACCTTATTTTGGACAAAGCGTCTTGGTTACATGTGCTCTTTTGGGAGGGACAAAAACAAATAAAAATAAAAATAAAAATGTATGTAGTCATTCAGAGCGCGCCATCTCTCTTTCGTCTGTCCTTCTCTCCGTCGTCGCCCTCCTTTCTCGTTCTCGGTTGTTCTCTTACTCTGCTCTATCCCTTTTTTTCCCTCTGCTCTCTCTTCTCCGTCCCGTCTTTACCCGAGTAGAACGCCCGGTCATTATAGCTGTATTTGGAGCAACTTTCAGTCTAGGTACAGCCATAATGACCGGGCGTTCTATTCGGATGAAGAGGGTGTTGTTTGTCGTCTTCAGTCCTCTTGCCCGGCGCTTCTTTCTGGACATCGCCATCGCGGCCATAGCCAATCCTCGTCGTCGCCGTCGTCGTCGTCGTCGTCGTCGTCGTCCAAACAGGTCGGTTTTTTTTTGGAGGGGGGGGGGGCGGAGAAAGGGAAAACAGGTCGTTTTCCTTCTCCTTGGCTGTTTGTTAATGAGTGTCTGATTTTAAGGTAGATTTTTTTTTTTTTTTTTTTTCTTAAAAGTACTCTCTATTAAGGGCCCAGTGTTTTTGTCAATTTGGTTTTTCCATCAAGGAAAAAATATTTTGAGTACTATTTAAAGACGTTGTCGAAAATGAGAATTCGGGATTCCGCTCTTTGAGTTGAGGCACTAATATATTCTTGGGAAAATAATATTTAATTTGATAAATAAAATTGTGCTGCTTATGTTAGTCAGTGAAGCGGCTTGCTATGGCAACCTGTTTCGTGAAAAAAAGAAAAAAAGAAAAAAAGAAAAAACGAAAATGGCGTCGTGCTCCGTTCAGCTCCCCCAGACTTAGTTAGGCCCTCGCTCCACCGTACGCCAAATGTGGCAAATGGCGAGTGTATCTTTCCATTAAACCTGGACAGATTCACCCGTCAGTTTTCACATCTGGCAAGCAGTGGAACTGCAGCCAGGCCCCCGTACGGAGAGAACATAGCTTTTTTTCATTCAGTTGATGTACTCATCCTTATTCAGCGGATGTATCTGTCCACGTTCTAGGGGAAGATACATTCTCCTTTTTACACATTTGGTGAGTCGTGCGGCAAAGGCCCTATGTCCTTAGCACATCCAATTATTTAGTATTTACTATTTAAAAAAAAAATAGTATGGTATGTTATCATTATTATGTTTTTTTTTCCCCCCCCAAAAAAATAAAAATTATTATTTTTTTTTTTTTTAGCAGGCGCAGAGAAAAACGCGCCGAATTCTCTCTTTTTTTCCTTTTTCTTTTTTTCCCCTTTACCCAAGAAACGAAGGCAACAACAGAAGCGCATCCCACACTTCATACTGCACGAGCTAATCGAAGCCACACCTTGAAAGTCACTTTCATTAAGTATTTTATATCCATGTGAGGACAATCGTTAGTTTGCTAATCTCTACGCAGGGACTCGTCCGATTATTAAGCCCCCCCCCAACAAAAAATAAAATTAAAAAAAATCCATCTAATCGATGGACGAATTGACAATCGTGCATCCGTCGCGCCATCCGTCTTTTTTTTTTTTTTTTTTTTAATAAACAAATCCATGTCTAATCTGATTAATATACGGCCGTAGATCTCGATCGACGGGCTCGATCCCTTTATCTATAAAATGCAACAACGGTGTCCAGTACACGACAAGACAGGTCACTCACATAGAGAGAGAGAGAGAGAGAGAGAGAGAGAGAGAGAGAGAGAGAGAGAGAGAGAGAGAGAGATTCCAGTTGAGATGGAACGGTGGGAAATGTGCCTTGTCGCGGCATGCTACTCCGACCTACCGACCTCCCCTGACCTTGATTTATATTATATATATATATCGTCAAAGAGTGTATGTATATATATATCGTCACAAACAGAACTGCCCGGTAAACCGTAGGCAGAGAGAGAGAAGAGGACAACAAACGAGGGGCTGTGACAAACTGTTTCGTCGGAGTTTCACCGACTATATCGTCAAAGAGTGTATGTATATATCGTCACAAACATATATAATTTTTAATTACTTCATATGAGTATCAGCGAGACGACAGCCGACGACGCAGCTGAGTATGTCGCATCACTCGAGGGTCACTCTAAACCAAGCGTGAAGACACAGTAGGCGA
The DNA here is from genome assembly GCA_003427395.1 of Chara braunii. Classification (NCBI taxonomy): domain Eukaryota; kingdom Viridiplantae; phylum Streptophyta; class Charophyceae; order Charales; family Characeae; genus Chara; species Chara braunii. The sequence goes on along the minus strand of BFEA01000259.1, from coordinate 1,512,141 downwards.
CAGGCACACAGACACGCAAAAGAAAAGAGGAAAAAGGACAAAAAAAAACAAACGGAAATGAAAGAAAGAGAAAAAGGAAAAAAAAGAAAAAAAAAAGAAAAGAAAAAAAGAAAACGAAGGGTGATGAGAGACTGACTGCCAGGAATATGAAACTCGAAATGAGAGACTGGCGGACAAGGCCGAGCATGGAACTCGGTTTCCTTCTTTTGTCTTCTTTTTTAACAGGAAAAAAAAAACACTGCTGATTATAAACCAGGAAACGGGCCTACAAAAAAAAAAAAAAAAAAAAAAAAAAAAAAAAAAAAAAGGTTCTCAGAAAAATCTGAAAACAATATATGTTATGTAACATAACAATTCCAGGTGATCACTGTGCACACACTGACTGGCCTCTACAACTGTCTGGACTATTTCATTATCAAAAAAAAAAAAATAAAGATGTCCACCTAAACAAAAATTGCCTGTGTTATTAAAAAAAAAAAAAAAAAAAAAAAAAAGTGTGTCTGGGGTTGCCTTTCCTGCCATAACAAATAGCGCTTTTTTTTTTTTTTTTAATTATGAACACGGTGGCACTGCCTTACCTAACCAACGGAACGGGATTCCAAAGGATTCGAACGGCTGACCTGTGTGTCTGTTCGATTAAGCAAAAACTACTACCGTCTTTCCCTGCGGACAACACACGCTGATTATGAATGTATCTAGCTGTCCTTCCGGTCCGGTACAGTCGTGATGGGAGCGCGTTATGTTCGGGGGAAGACGGTGGCCAAGCGACGTATCGGTGTCGATGAAGATGGAGATATAGAGATGGGAGATGGGAGATGGAGATGGAGATAGAGATGGAGATGGGAGTGAAGACGAAGATGAAGATGGAGATGGAGGTCGATAGTTTATGTTGATTGACTCCTTGAAAGCGAAAGCTAAAAAAGAGCGGAAAAAACGGAAAAAAGGAAAAAAGGAAAAAGAAACAAAAAAGAGAAATAAGGGAGGTTGTGCTTGCTAGCAGGGATGGGGTTGATGCTCCCCAAACCATGCGGGAAGAGGGGCGGGGTGGGCCCGGGGGGGGAGGGGCGCGCCCGCCCGTCTTGATGCTCACCAAGTGCTCCCCAAACCGTGCGAGATGGTCCGCGGACCATCTTTTATCCCTGCCAGATCCCAACGACTTTCCCTTTTTCTTGTTTTCCTTTTTTGGCGAAAATTTGAGCTGGACCACTTTCTATTCTCGATACCATCTATCGGTTCCCTTTTTCTGTTTTTGTTTTTTTTTAATTAAAAAAAAGAGAAATGCCGATTGCTTTCCCTCTTGTGCCATCACGCCGTTTTTCTTTTCGACGTGTCGTCAGTTTTGGACGGCGTCATCAGAAACAAATCCATAAGGGAGATGTGTGCGTGTGTGTGTGTGTGTGTGTGTGTGAGAGAGAGAGAGAGAGAGAGAGAGAGAGAGAGAGAGAGAGAGAGAGAGAGAGAGTACTTGTCAACAACGAGCAGCCGCTCGCCAAACCCATAGCACGCACATGCACGCTTTATGTAATGTACCTTTTTTTTATTATTTATAAATCTTCTTTAATTGCTGACGGAAGTGTAGAGTGTCTCAGAAAAAGAAAAAGGAAAAAAGAGAAGTCTCAAGATAAACGGTAAAATAGCATTAGGTCAATAGCACGAGAGGAATGGTGCATCGGAATATAATAAAAATAATAATTATCGAGTAAAATAATAGTAATATAATTTTTTATAAATAGAAATTTTATAAATCTTCTTTTTGTAATCGTAATGAACAACGGTTGTCGCAGTCAGCAGTCGAAGAAAATAAAATTTTATAATCGCAAAATACTTACTAATCATAGTCATTAAAATAATCATTTTCTGAATAATCGTAATGATAATAATTATAAAGACCGGTTGACGATCGCTGATCATCAGGGTCATGAACAAAAAAAAAAAGAAATAAAAATAAAATATAGACGCGGGAGTCAAAGATATAGAACCGAAAACACACACAATAGTAAAAAATGGAACGAGAAAAATAGTGAAATAGTAAAAAAAAAAGAAAAAAGAGGAATCGGGGTTCTCGCCTTCGATCTTGGGCGGGATCGGTCAATGAATGGTCGGGATCTGAAGACCAGTCGAGTAACGGGATCGAGGTTGTCTCTGCTTGCCTCCTCGTTTGTAATTTACTGTTTTTTTATGTTTATTATTATTTTTTATTTTTTATTTTTTATTTTCTATTTTATTAATCTTTCTAATAATTAACAGGAGGCGTTGCTCGTCTGCTTTTTTTTTTTTTTCGTGAATTTCCAGAGCTTCTGTCAGGGTGGCCTGCCCTGGTTGACGGGGACATATATGAGGTACCTCCTCAATTGAGCCAGTCCCTCCTGGGGTGAGGTCCCACTAGCAAAGAGGATTGGATTGAACGCCTGAATCTGGCCGCGTTTGTGGACGAGTGCAGAAAATCGAGATTGAACTCGTTTTCTGCATCTCTGCCTGAAACACGCCCAGATTCAGGATCTCAATCCAATCCCGGTTGCTGGTGGGACCATGCTCCTGGTCCCAAGGCGCCAATCTATATTGGGTGGGGGCAAGCTGGAAGTCGGGTTCCAGTGTAGGGGATTCTCCGGGCCATCCAGGCGCGAGGTCCTGAATCTGGACGTGTTTTGAGAAGAGATGCAGAACAGCAGGTCAATCTCGCTTTTCTGCATCATTCCACCAACACGTCTAGATTCAGGTGTTCAATCCGATTCTCTTTGCTAGTGGGACCTAGCCCCAGGGGTAAGGTCCCACTAGCAAAGAGGATTGGACTACGCGCCTGAACCTGGATGTAATTTGTGCAGAGATGCAGACGAGCAAATCAATCGCGGTTTTCTGCACCTCTCCGCAAACACGTCCAGATTCAGGCGTTAAACCCAACCCTCTTTGGTGGTGGGACCTCGCCCCCGAAGCACTGGAAAGCGGATGGCCAAGAGACGCTGTTTGTCATTTATTACTATTATTATTCCAAAAAAAAAAAAAAAACGAGACGCTGTAGCTCCGCCGCGAGAGCCGTCCGAGTTATTTTCTTTTTTTTAATAAATATTTTATTATTTTCCGAGTCGGGCGTCGGGATCTGACCGAAATAGAAGATGTGATCACTCGAGTGAAAAACAGAACCCAATAATATTCTTCTTAATGGCAAAACAGAAACAGAAACGGAACCCCTTTTGGAAAAATTAAAAGACAGGAGGTATTAAAAAAAAAAAAGAAAAAAAAAAGAACTCAATTAGACCCCCCCTCTGCCAGTCTTCTCTTTTTTTCCTGTTTTGGAATTCCAGACCCAGCCTGTCTGTGTTTTTGTCTTTAATTTGTAGTAAATAAAAATCTTTATAAATTTCGACGTTACCTTGAGATTCAGGGATATTCATTAATGTACCCCCTTTTATTTTTATTTTTTTTTAGATACCTTAATGATGAAAAATGGCACGACGTACAAAGACATCGTAGTTGAGGCGGCTCACGCGCCTCAACAAGACAGACGAAAAAAAAATCCGACGTTTATCAAGAAATTCAAAATATATAAAAAAAAGAGATTAAGAAATTCAAAATCTTTGAAAAACCCTCTGCCACTGGAGTCCAGGTGCGTCCACTTGATCAGGTTAAAGAAGCGGTTGAAGCCAAAAAAAAAAAAAAAAAAAAAAAACTGACGTTCAATCCGAAATTCGTCAAGGGTAATAATCAGCCCCGCCTTATCTGACAATGATGACGACGATGATGCTGGTGATGATGAGATCTCATGTGCGCTAAAGCCCTAAAGACTTTTTTTCTTTATTTTCTTAGGCTATTGTCCTTTATTATTATTATTATTATTATTATTGTTATTATTATTATTATTATTATTATTATTATTAATTTCAAAATGAAGAGCCATGAGGCCGGGAGCATGAAGAAAGATGATAATTGGTGATGATGATGGCGATGAGGAGAAACTCTTTTTATGTTTTGTTTTTTTTTAATTAATCCGTTGATTCTTTCCTTGTTTTGTCTTTTTTTTTTCCCTTTTCCCCTTTCCCCCCCCCGCCCCCTTCTTTTCCCCTTTTTTGGTCCCTTTTTTCCCTGTTTTTCCTTTTTTTCCTTTTTTACAAATTTTGTGTAAGCGTTGCGGAGTTGGTCAGCGCAAAAACTTTTTTGTCTTATGTGTCGTTGGGTGGGAGAGGAGGGAGGAGGGGAGGAGGGCGGGAAGTGTAGGAGAAAGGGAGGTGGGAGAGGGGGGGAGGAGGCACAGGAAACTGGGAGAGTGGGTGTGAAGAGCTGTGGGTGTATATGTGAATAATGCCCATTGATTTTCCGTTGTCATACTAGAGTTGATTTTTTTGTTTTTTTAATATATATATATCGTCATATATATATTTTTCATGTCACATTGATTGCTGTTGGCAGGCGAACCGCAGCTCTAGCAGCAGCTGCAGGAGGAGGTGTAGCAGTGGTGGGAGTGGGAGTGGGAGTGGGAGTGGGAGGGGGAGGAGTGGCAGGAGCCAGAGGACGAGGAGGCGCGATCATGACGGCCACTCCGCTGCGGCCCACGGATGTCGTTAAGACGGAATTGGCGGCCAGATTCCGAAGATACCACTCCGACTTCTTGCAGCTCTTAAACCACAGATATTTCTCCGCGCAAGATCTAGCAGGCTCAGGTCTGTCTGCCTCCACTGTTCTATTCTACTACCTGGCAGTGCAGTCTCCCCTCTCCCCTCTCCCCTCTCCCTTCCTATACATATTCTCTCTCTCTCTCTCTCTCTCTCTCTCTCTCTCTCTCTCTCTCTCTCTCTCTCTCTCTCTCTCTCTCTTCCTCTCGCTCTCTCTCTCTCTGTCTCTGTCTGTCTGTCTGTATCTCTCTCTCTCCGCACCCCCTTTGTGTGTGTGTGTGTCTGTCTGTGTGTGTGTGTGTGTGGGTGGGTGTTTGTCTGTCTCTCGCTGTGTGTGCGTAGGTTCGTGCATCTATCTCTCTATTGGACAGATTTAAATATTTGTAGTCGTGCAGTTGTATTTGTATTTCCTGTTGCACTCCAGGTGAGAAAGAATATAAAAAAAAAAAAAAAAAAAAAGATGTTGGGATTGGGATGTTGGGATGGACGGTTGAGCTGGAACCGTTTCAAAAGTCCATCCCTCCTATTCCTGGCCCAGCTGCCGTTTCCACACCACGACCCCCCCTCCCCCCYCCCCCCTCCCCCCTCTGTCGCCCCAGTCTGCGCCGCCTCCCTTGGGTGGTCTCCCCTCTCTTCTCCCCCCGAAGTTGGTTGATGGTCAACAGTTCATCTCTGTGATTTCTCCTTGTCTTTCTTTTTTCTGTAACTGTTTTTTCGTTGTCGGAGATTTGTCTGAAAAAAAAAACGGACTGCAAGAATTTAGCGCTGGTGTGTTTTCGGAGAAATGCAGGCACGCAGTGGAACTGAGAGACGAACGGAGAATCAAGCCCAATGGATGGACTAGCTAAATCGGTGAATAGATCAATAGAGAAATAGATTTATAAGATAAGATAACATAACGCACGATAGATAGATAGATAGACATATAGATAGACACATTGATAGTTATATACATAGACATATAGACATATGGATATATATATACATATACATCTATATCTGTATCGTCAAATATATATATCTATATCTATGTAGATAGATAGATAGATAGATAGATAGATCGAAAGACCATCTCACGGACAGGATCAACGTAGACCTACTCATTGGCCAAGTGAAAGACCTACTGATTGGCGAAGTGAAAATAATAAAAAGAAATGGAAAAACAAAGGATGCAAATCTCTCTCTCTCTCTCTCTCTCTCTCTCTCGCGTCCGTCTCTCATACGAAGACGTGTAAGTTGTCTCTCTCTCTCTCTCTCTCTCTCTCTCTGAGTGAAGGAGCCCTCAGCCAAGTGATTACATATAGGGAAATGGATGGGTAGTAGATGAACGATCCGCTTTGGCATCTCACTTGCGATGTCTCATCAGGTATTGATTATTTATATGACTAGCATAATGGGAAAATTGTGGAAATACCCCTAAAAGTTGGGGTATTTCGCTAAATACCCCTAAAACACAGGGGTACGCCGAAATGCCCCAAAACTTGTGCATCTGGCCCTGTCCCCGGGGCTAGGTCCCACTTACACGAATTAAGCGATATTGACCGTAGATAGCAAAGATCAACGGCCAGATTCTCGTAATCCGTGCACGTGGGACCTTGGCCCCCGGTCATCGCGAACTTTGCCATATGCCCTGCCCCTGGGCTGCAGGGGGCCCTTGCGTTTCGTTGGCCATCTGCAAGGAGGGGTCCAACGGACAGAAATACCACGGTAGGGGTATATGGGGTATATGACGTGCATCTGCAGGGGCATGTCGACAAGTTGTCAAGGGCCCGGTAGAGGTATATGCAAAAGATGACAGGTGCAATTGGCGAGTGGGGTATTTTGCAAAGTTTCACGACTGTCGTAGGGGCATTTCACCGTACCCTTGCCTCTTAGGGGTATCTGACGAAAAATAATACCCCAACGTCAGGGGCATTTCAACAATATTTTTTTCCCTACTATAATTTTAGATAATACACAAAAATGTATAAATAACATTCCCAGACCGATGCACATGCAGTTTACATCACGGCCATGGCGGGGGAGAGGGGGGAGATAGCTGGAGTTTTTTTTTTTTTTTTTTTTTGGTTAAAAACAAATAAAGGTGTGAACTTGCTGTGAGTGTGACGACTTCCTTTCCAGAGCTTGTTGAAAGCATTTGGCAATTGCGTGTGACTATTCTTCTATTTAAATAGCTAATCATTATCATTAATTAATTAATGAAAAATTTGACGAACCTAAAAAGAACAACAAAAAAAAAAAAAAGTGGTATACGTCCTGTCACGGTTTGTGCCACTTGTCTACTACTCGTACTGGGACTGAGTTCGCTGATGTATTTGACGGCCATTATGGCTAGTGCTGGATGGATGTATCTGACTGCAATAACGTGCAGAATCCATTCGAAAAACTGGTCGTGTGAGTATCCCCTAAAAGTTTTCTAAACATAGCGGCTCAGTCCTTCAGGACATCCGTGAAAAAAGATTGGAACGATACAGAGAAAGAGAAGGGTAATTGGCAAAATGGCCCCTGCGCTTTCAAGGAAGACACACATAAATCGAGAAATGGTCCAAACTTAGCGGCGCGTGTTGGATGGATGTATCTGACTGCAATAACGTCCAGGATTCACTCGAAAAGAAATAGCGTGATTAGTGCCCTAAGAGAAGTTTTTCTAAACTTACCGGCTCGTACTAGATGGATGTATCTGACTGCAATGACGTCCAGGAAAAAAAGTGCTTGTGTGAGTACGCCCTAAGTTCTAAACTTAGAGTCTCGAGGCTGGATGGATGTATCTGACGACAATGACCTCCAGAGTCCTAAACTTCGTCCTCTTTGTTCTTCTGCCCTCAATTCAGAAACTAAAAGTTCACTTTTTTTCTTTTTAATTTGTTAGAAAGCGACAACGTCGGTTTTTTTCTTTTTCTTTTTCTTTTTCTTTTTCTTTTTCTTTTTCTTTTTCTCTCTTTTTTCGTCTTTTTAATCACGGAAAATTTTCGAAATGCCCCTCGGACTTCCATTTATTTGCCGTATGCCCCTCTGACGGCCGACTTACCCTGTCGTGCCCCTGGGGCCACAGAAGTTTCCTGCATGCCCCTGTCACTGAGGGGTGCAACTTTCCAGCATGCCCCTGTGGCCGTTGGTGGCACTTGCGGTCTTTCCCCCCCACCCCTGGGAGGGGAGCTACCGGGCATACCGGAAATTTGGAACCGGTACTGGTAGGGGCATATTGAACATATTTCAGACCCTAATGACGCCAGGTTTTTTTTTGGAAACTTTAATGTTGTCAGAGGGGCGCAACAGGGTAACTCAGCCGTCACAGGGGCATACCGCAAATAAATGGAAGTCGGAGGGGCATTTCGAAAATTTTCCCTTTTAATTATCATTAGAGAGAGAGAGAAAACGTTTTGAACTCCTAAATTAAGTGCATGTGACCAAACTGTTCGGCTTTTCTTCCTTATTTTTCCTTTTGGGTCTTTCTTTTTTTTGTTCGGGAAGGGGGTGAGGTGGGGGGGTTGCGGCGCCATATTTTTGGTAATTAATGTCTGCATAAATTAAAGGAATTCGACGGATCGTATCAGTCAATCCAATCATTTTGTTTTATTTTTCTTTTCTCTTTCCTTTTCAGATATGGATACAATATTATGATTTAAAAAAAAAAAAAAGAAGATTTTTAGTAGGGGTAACTTCAGTGGAGTCACAAAAACGAGTTTTGTACTTGCACACTGAGGCAAGATACAGTTTGCAATTGCACTTCAGGCACCCTACACCTGGCCAGAAAGCTGGGTTGTATACATTGCCCGAACTGCAAGTCGAAACTGTATCTTGGCCCATATATAGTGCAATTATAACTCATTTTTGTGACTCCCGCGGAGTTTCCCCCTTTTTTTTTATTTTTATTTTTATTTTATAACTTACCACTCAATTGAACTCATTACAAACTCAATGAATGAAGGCTGTGGTCCCCACAACTCAACCGGGAGTACTGACAGCATCAGCCAGCTTTGCTTACAGGCCTTCTCCTGCAGAGAGACCCTGTCACCGGATTTCTAAAGTTTAACCATCATCCCAAGTGCCTCATGACCATCTCAACAACATCTTGCTCTCTCTCTCTCTCTCTCTCTCTCTCTCTCTCTCTCTCTCTCTCTATATATATATATATATATATATATATATAATACTTATCTTACTGTGCAACGATTTTATGCTACCAAATATTATGAAAATTCAAAATTGGGGAAATAAGAAATAAGAATAAGAAAGAAGAAAGAAGAAAAAAGAAAGAAGAAAGAAGAAAGAAAAAGAAGGTAAGCAATGGCCAAATTGCTCTTTACTCGCAATCGAAATTTTGTAATTAAAAAAAAAAAAAAAAAACCTTTGTAATTTCAGTGCCAAGCGTGTACACACAGTCAACCGCGCAAGAGGTCCTCTAACAGACCAAGATCTCGACAGAGGGAAAAAAAACAAAAAAAAGATACAGACAGAGGAGCATGTTTTCAGATACTTCACTACTCACGAAACTTGCACAATTAATTAAAATGTATCTTCCGCTATAACATGGAAAGGTACACTCCCATTTTTTTTTTGTCTTTTCTGAATGTGGTGTTCAGTAGTGGAACGAGGCCCTATGTACAACACGAGTTTGACAGGGAATCCGTACCTTGCTCTCTCTCTCTCTCTCTCTCTCTCTCTCTCTCTCTCTCTCTCTCTCTCTCTCTCTCTCTCTCTTTATTTTTATTTTTTTAATAGATATTTTTAATTTACAAAAAAAAAAACACCTTCCGGCTGTCTACTATGTGCAACTCGAATTTAAGAGCATCATTAACAGCCTACTGTGCCTGTCTCAGGGCATACTCACAGCAGGACTTCTTTACTTGCTTGTGGACGTGTTTGCGGTCAGATGCATCCACGCCTGGCCGTAATTGCAGTCAGATGCATTTTGAAAAGTGCTGGTGTGAGTATGCCCTCAAGTGGGCACCTGATTTCCCCCCCCCCTAAGCACCTGAATCTGGAAGGAGGGCTAAGAAGAGATGCAGAAAAGCAGATGTAGATCAATCGCGATCTTCTGCACCTCTCCACAAACACGTCCAGATTCGGGCGTTAAGTCCCTAACGGTCAAGTCCCATAGACTCCCGCCATTTCTCACCCTGGATTACGAAGATCAACGGCCACAAATCAAGAATCGAAGCTACAAGTGGGACTTGGCCCCGGCTATCGTCATCAACCCGAATAGAACGCCCGGGTATGATAGGTGTAATTGCGGCAGCTTTCCGTCTAGATGCACAGCTACTGAGATTCCGTCGGAAAATTCTTTCTTCCTTCTTTTCTTTTTTTCTTTTTTTTTTTTTTTTTTTTTTTTTTTGCAGAACTTTGCTCGGTATTAAATGACATGAATTTTTTTTTATTCTTTATTTTTTTTTGCAGAACTCTGGTTGGTATTAAATGACATGAATTTTATTTTCATTTTTTTTGTTTTTTGAACTTTGCTTGGTATTAAATGACATGAATAGAGGGCGGGGACCTCACAATTCAACCCGGATTGCTGGAAAGCAGGTCCAGCGTCCTGTCTTTTTTTTTTTTTTTTTAAGTATGAAAACTGGAAAACAGGTCCAGTGTCCTCAGAGGCAAGGTCCCACTAGCAAACAGGATAGGATCAAAGGTCTGAATCTGGACGCTTTTGCGGAAAAGTGCAGAATCTCACGATAGATCTGCTGTTCTGCATCTCTGCATAAAACTCGTCCAGATTCAGGCGGTTAATCCAATCCTCTTTGCAAGTGGGACCTCGCCCCAGAAGAAGACGTAAAGAACAGGATGGAAACCAGGTCCAGCATCCTTTCCAGTTTTTTTTTTTTTTTCCGATCGTCAGAAGCCTGACCAATCACGCAAAGACACATAAAATTTTGGCTAAGTAAGATCAAGTGCAATGTCAATGTATCTGTTCTGATCAGTTTAATATCTGATCCGTGCCCTTCGGGACATCCGTTAAAAAATAAAATTGGAACGATACAGAGAAAGAGAAGGGTAATTAGCAAAATGGCCCCTGCGCTTTCAAGGATGACACACATAAATCGAGAAAAAAAAAACAAAAAACCTCTCATCCGTGGCGCATCGGGCCACATAATGTTAACCGGAAAAAAAAAAAAGAGCCGTAACCTGCAATCACGCAAAGACGCGAAGAGACCTAGCCGTCAATCACGCAAAGACCCATAACCATGATAGCCACGGCTCGGAAATATCTGACCAATTACCAATTAAAAAAAAAAAAAAAAAAAATCCTGGCCAATCTCGAACACGCTGTCGGCAGCAAGATATGCTCGTACCCAAGAGCCTAGCTCAGTGGGTACACCCATCACCCATGACCTGTTGAAAATACAGACCCGTGTTCGAATCCAGGGGCGTGGTCCCACTAGCAAAGAGGATCGGATCGAATGCCTGAATCTGGACGTGTTTGTCGAGAGGTGCAGGAAATCGAGATTGAACTGCTTTTCTGCATCTCTGCATAAAACACGTCCAAATTCAGGCATTCGATCTGATCCTCTTTGCTAATGGGACCTCGCCCCAGATGATGGAACTTGATGAGTAAAGTTGTAACACCAAGTATTTCTGAATTGCCTGGGGCCGGTCAGCGTAATCATGATATCTCAAGGCCGTCGCCCTTTCTTGAAAAAAAAAAAAACGAACAAGATATGCTCCTCGCCGTGCTGAAAGCCATAGCGAATGGAAAAAAAAAAAAAAAAAAAAAGCCATAGCGAGCTATGGCGGGACCGAAGACGAAGGGGCCTGGCCATCCCCTGCCGTCTTCACCGGAATTGAACGCCCGGTCATTATCGCTCTGAATTTTGTGCAACTTTCAGTCGACATACGGGAATAATTACGGGGCGTTCTATTCGGGTGAAGACGGTAGTGTTTGGTATGTTTGCCAATGGGTCATGTGACTCGTTTTTTTCTGTATGACTTTTTGTTCCAATTTCTGTGATAACTGGCCTTTCTTTTTTTTTTTTTTTTTTTTT
>BFEA01000259.1:1470750-1481953 GCA_003427395.1 Chara braunii | reverse complement strand
GGCTTCCGAATTATCTCAATTGGTTCTCATTTTTGACTTTTTCACAAAAAAAAAGATCGGTCAAATCTGAACCGCTGGTTCACAACTGTGTGTTTGTTGGTCTTTTTATTTTTTATTGTGCTACCGTCTTCACCCGAATATAACGCCCCGTCATTATAGCCGTATTTGGCACAACTTTCAGCCCAGATACCGCCACGGTAGGGGGTGCTCATAGTCGCTGATTAGGAATGCTCCCTCAGAGTCTGGAGGTGGAGCTCCACCCTGCGAGGGACTGCACAAGGTGGGAGGTGCAGTCCTGTTGAGCGGTGGTGCGCGGTAAGGAGGGCTTGCCTCCTCTGAAGCTGGGGTGATTCAGGGTCGGATCAGCCTCGGCCGTTGGGGCAGAGGGGACAAAGGGTTTGCTGCTGTGTTTTTTTTTTGTTTTTTTTTTATGCAGCGTGTGTGTTGAGTTGGGCCTGTCTTATTTGGAGGGAGTGCGAGATGTGGGACAGGGGGAACTTCAGCTCTGCGAGGGGCATGCTGTTGGGGGAATTGGATGTGGCTGAGGGATTAGGGGCGCGGTAGGGGTCCGCCGCTTTGGGGAATATATGTGGGATAAAAATAATTAATGGAAGAAAGAAAGAAAAGAAAAAGAAGTATATTTGGGATCTCGTGGCAAGCCCGAAAGTTCCTTCAGTACAGATTGTCGGCGGATCAGTAGCTAACCTTCTCTTTTTTTCTTTTTTTTTCCTCTTTTTTTTTTTTTTTTTATTTTTTTTTATTTTTAACAAGACACACAGCTCTTTATTATACCACACAAAAAGAAGGAGGCCGGGAATCCCTCCACACGCAACCCGGAAAATCAAAGAAAGTACTGGGACCATTACCCAGCTTATGGTTCAGGCGAAGGGGATTCTAGTCCAGACACAGAATGGCCAAATCAGGACCGCTGTGCTGACATTCCCCATCCCTGGTAAAATAAAAACGTCACCAAGACCAAGAAAGCCAAACCAGCCAGAAAAGTAAAACCATTAATACCCTAAACATTCTAGCCTCAACCTACATCTATCTACACTCCGGCTACTGTTGCTCCTACTACTGCCCCTAACACGGGGACCTTAATATTACGGACAACTCCCTCCACCAACACACCTAGAAACCACCAATCAACCTACTGCCTGCCTCCCGCGGCCAAGCCGACAAACGAGCGCCAAGGTTGTTACTATAAAATCCAACAAATTATCCCCTAAGACCTAAACCACATCTAAACCAAAAAGAACATCAAAGGAAACTCTACTCACCCCAAGCTATATGCTAGTGCTCCTATCTACAGATCCTGCAGACGCGATTGGTACTCCTGGGATTAATCCTGAAACCACCAGTTGTCGATGGACAATCGCACATCATCTGATACTGTGCAAAGTTGACTGCTCAAGGCCCGGGTTTGTTTGAACCCGTTGAGGCCTGTTCCGGGATTGTGGATATTGGCCACTTTCCGTCTCCTGATGGCCCGGCGTAATTGCGATTTGAAAGATCTTCTGAGTTGCCGATTAGTGGAGTCTGAGCCATGGAAAGTTTTTTCGTTTCTTTCATGCCAGATTACATTGAAACAGACGGCCCTGGCCGTCTGGGCTACATAGCCCCACCCCTTGGTTCTCTGTATCCCCTCCGCAACACCACCCAATAGTGTCCATTCCTTTGTCCAAGCGAAGGCAGGGCCAGAAATGCGAGCCCAGTGCACTTCCCACCATTTCCACACACGGGCTGATGCTGGACAATCCCACCACAAATGGATGGTTGATTCAAACGCCCAGTTACAACGAGAGCAGGTAAGATTCAAAGTCATCCCTTGCTCAGCCAACCACACAGCTGAGGGAGTAGCTACAAGAGATACCAACCACAGCAGGGAAGTGTGCCTTTGATTAGCTATTAGCTTCAATTGAGACCAGCATCCCTTCAAGGCTCTGTCGATCTCATGATCAGGTAACTCCAATAAAAAATTGCAACCATCTAGATCTTGCTGTAACTCGTGGGATTTTCGATGGAGTGAGAACAGCATATCCAAGCTTTATCGAGTAGTCAGCTAATGACACATATGATGCTGTTCTACCGATAGCCGACCATTCACACAGAATAGGGTCCAATCTGAGTTTCAGGACAGGCATTCCGCCCGCTTGTACCCGAAACTGAGGAACTTCGTTTAACGGATCTAAAGCCAAGACTCTTATCTGATGCAGTTGAGAACCTACTACAGGCTGGGAGCCTTCGTCTTCCAGCTGTAGAAGGTCATCGCAAACTTTCCAGCACTCAAACACTCTTTTCCCATCAGGAGCTACAGAAGAAAGTGTCCAAACAACCTCTGGGTTGGGTTGGACCTCTGAGAACCATGTCCCAGGGGGGTCTATCCCTGCTGGGGACAGTAACGCTTTCCACTTTTGTGGGATAGCAGCAATCAGGGTCTCTCTCCTCTCGTCTACCAGACGCAATAGTCTTAATTGACTGCGCAACTCCTCCACTGTTTTCCAATTCCCTAGAATAGGGTCCCATAGATCTAGGATCGTCAGCACCCCTCGTTCGATCCAGGAGCGGCCAAAACTAGAGGGGGCTGAGTCAGCCTTGAACCAGCTACCCGAACTGTCTCTGATATGCACATTCTCGAAAATGGGTTGTACCAAAACCTCTGCTTTCGAAGATGGTTCCCTCCCGAAGGTGGGATGAAATTTTTTCCAGGCCCTGACTATTGGTGCCCAGAAGGGAGACTTGATGTGTCTCCGTTGATACGAATAGAGCAGAAGGCAGTTCCAAACATGCGATGGGCGTGACAAATTCCATTCTCGTGACAAAATCTGTTCAGCAAGATAAACCCAGTGGGGTGTAGGGAAGGCTTGACTGGCCCTAGTAATCCATTGACACAGCATAGCAGAATTCCGACGCTGGGGGTCAAGGATGCCTAGGCCTCCTTCGTCACAGGGGGCACATAGCAAATCCCATGCGACTTTCGAAATAAAGGAATCACCTTCATCTGCAAAAGGCTTCCAGATAAATTTCGCCGCCTTACGTTTCACAATAGTACGCAGTTGTATGCTTAAACCGCGAACTCTACCCACAAACCATAATAGTGCAAAGAGAGCTCCGTTAATTACCATAGCCCTGCCATAAATGGACAGATGGCTTGGTTTGACCCACGAGGTTATCCTTGTTACAACTTTTTGCATCAGCAAAGTATCCTGAGCAATCATGCAATTGGATAATGCTATCTGTACCCCGAGAAAGCGTTCACACTCACCTGCCCTCAGCCTTTTCATACCCCATTCTACTGCAAAGGAGAACCGAGAAGGCAGGATATAAATAGACTTATGCCAATTTATAGCAGCTTCAGAGAGAGAGGCATACTCATCCAAGCAGTCCTTTAGCGCACTCAGGGCAGATTGAGAGTTCTGGACTACTGCAAACAGATCATCAGCCAGGGCCTTGACCTTGTAAGGGGTCGGCCCTGCTTGAAGCCCAATAATTTGAGTATGGGCTCTGATGTTGTTAAGTGCACCTTCCATTTGGAGGGCAAACAACAACGGCGCCAGGGGACAGCCCTGACGAAGAGAACTGGTTAGAGGAAATTCCTCAGAGATCCGTCCATTTATCAATACAGCCGCCGTAGAGAGAGTATACAAGGCAGTTACCCAGGCCAAAATTTTTTTACCAAAGCCCATCCAGTCTAATGTGGAGAGAACATATGACCAGTTGACCCGGTCGTATGCTTTCTCCAGATCTATCAACAGGACGGCCATGTCCAACTGGTTGTCCTGGATGATCTCCAGGGTTTCAATAGTTGTGACAATGTTGTCGAAGATGGAACGCCCTTTGATAAAGGCAGCTTGGTCCTCTTTAACCAAATCCGGTAAATAACGGCCCAAGCGCCTTGCTAGGACTTTGGCAAGAATTTTATAAGAGACATTCAGAACGGAGATTGGTCTCCAGTTTCTGATCTCAGATTTATCACCCTTTTTAAACAATACAGAGATGATACCTCTCGACATGTTGGCTGCTAATTTTCCTCCAAGCAGAACCTCATTATAAATTTCAACAAGACTGTCCCCAACCACATCCCATATTACTAAAAACAGTTCGGAAGGCAAACCATCATCGCCCGGTGCTTTCCCACTAGCCATCGCTTTCAGTGCTTCATGGGCTTCAAGGACTGTTACAGGCCGATCAAGATCTAATTTACCACTCTGCGATAATCTCACGGTGGTGTTATCCCAGTGGCTTGTGGTCTTATAAAGATCAGATCTCACATCCGCCCCCTGAAGGCGGGACGTCAGGATATCCCTGTAGTACAGGGCGGCGTAGTCGCACAAGTGTATGAGGTCTTTAGCCACAGGGGCCAATTGGTCAAAAGGATGATTGAGCTCCTTCATGGAGATCCTTGATTGGCGAGGGAGGAGTTTGTGGAAGGCTTCCTTCGTCATTCTATCGTTCACGACAATACCTCTGACCCGAAGCCTCTCAATCCAAACTTCTGACTCTTTCACTTCAACCTCCTCCCATTCCGCACGGAGTCTCAGTCTTTCTTTGCTCCATACCTTCTCCGAGATCGGATGTTCTAGCATGCGAGACTCAGCATACTGTATGCGTTTCTTAAGAGCCTCCACTTTATGCCTTCTTTGGTACGCCATCAAACGAGAGAAGATATTTAATATATTGGAAAATAACTGAGAGTCGGAGTTCCACCATTCAGCCATAGACGGGAAATTACGCAGATTTGTTTTCCAGTCCAGCCAGAACTGATTCATCCATTCCACCAGCCCTGGTTCCTTCAAATTTACCGTGTTGAATCTAAAGAGGCCTTTACCCCTTGAGGCTACCGCAGTGTGGAGTGAAATAATGATAGGTTTATGATCTGAAAAGGATCCAGAGGATAACCCTACCCTACTAATTGATTCCCACACATTGGAAGAGGTGAGAAAGAAATCTAGTCTCCTCTTAGTAACGCCTGTATTTTCTCTATAGTGAGAAAACCAGGTGTACCCTGGTAGCTCCGGGTGAGATAACCGATATGGGTCGATGAGGTCGAAGGCTTCCATTACAGATAAAAGGCTGAGCTTATCATTGGTTGAACGAGGGGCAGTGGCATCCAAAGTTGTGTTCCAGTCTCCTGCGAACACAAACTTGTCTGCCTCAGGCACAATCAACAACAATTCTTGAAAAAATTGCGACCGGGCTCTACCGTCGACAGGAGCATAAATAGAGGTGAACCCCAAAAGTCTTACAGTTCTTACCAACACCGCAATTGCAGAGGGCATCGGTTGTTCGGGACCAGGGATACTTACCAATTGGGATACTCCATCCGTTGCTGCCCAGGCAACTACCCAAAGGGCATTCCTGGTGGCTGTGCAAAAGAGTGGGAGAATACGATTCTCCACCTGTTGAAGTTGACCACGACCTAGGGAGGTCGGGGCTTTCCGTTTAGCTGCAGAGCTGCCCGACGTCCCTACTTCTTTGATGCGGCCTTGTGAATCTTCTGATCTTGGATTGGATGAAGCTGACCCTTCACTTCTCAAGTCCCCTGAAATGAAGCTACCTTCCAGGTCTAAGCGTCGTTGCTTCCCAGGAGTGATAGATCTCGGTCTCGGTGCTGCCGAGGATGACGCATTTGGTCCCCCTTGAGCCATCGATCCATCCCGGGGGAGCGCCCCCCCTGCACAGTTGCCGGTTCTTAACGGTGAGCCTGACGGTACGCCTGCACCCAAGCCTCCTCCAACTGCTGATGAGGCGACACCGCCTGCACCTCCCAACGAAGGCTGAGGATCACCAGCACCCAGGAAACCTCCTACACTCGGAAAAACTCCAAGTGGTCCCTGTTGAAAAGATGGTACGCCGAAGCTCAACGGAGTTCCTGTTTGTTGATGTCCTTGATGTAGCATCCATGGCAGAAAAGCGTTCCCTGTCCAAGTCTGATAACCTTGGAAAGGACCAGGCTGAGGCTGCGGACCTCCATGAAACCCTTGATTCGCAGGAGAAAAGACTGGGTTGAACTGGGCCGATGCAAAGGATTGGTTGCCTGGTGGGGCCGGTGCTGAGGTAGAATGCAAGGCTGCCATCGAGGGAGACAACCCTAGAGGTCCCATGGGGCCGCTGTACCCTTGACCCGTGAAGGGTTGCTGACCGCCGCCTTGTGGCTGGAGGCTACCTGCCTGTTGTTGTCTTGGATTACGCCGACACTCCGACTCCGTATGGAAGACAGCTCGACAGCGTCTGCACTTCGGAGTGTCTAAGGACGCCAACTTTACTTCAAGACTGTCACCTTCTGCTGTCTCGACCCAGATCTTGTCCTTCATATTAGGGCGAGCAGCTGGATCAAGGTCAAACTTGATATTCACCAGTGACGGCTTGAGGCGGTCAGGCTCTGTAGGATGTGTGCGAGTAACCTGCCCTATCGCCTTCGAAATTTGAGCCTCCAGATAGAAAAATGAATCCAACGGCACTTGAACCGCAATCACCCAGAAGGAAAGTTCGTCCTCTTCTCTCCTTTGCTCTCTCAACTGGACTTTAGACAGCCATGGTTTGAAGTCCAATTTATAGACATTCGCTCCGATTGTAATCTCGTCCCGGGCCTTAAGGACCAACCATGACGCAATCACTCTTGACTTCGCAACGTAGGAAACTACGTTGGGACTCTCCACCTTCACCCTCCCACTGCTGAAGCTTGCGGCCTCGAAACTGCGGTCCTGCACTCTTGCATCTTTGTATGCCCTAACTAAATCATCCTTTACCTTCCTAGGTAAAAATCTTGCACCTTCCCGAAAGATAATGGTAACCGTATGTTCTTTAACCATGCTATCTTGACCCGATCCAATGATACGTTGACTTTGAATCTCGCCTCTCGACCGCCCACCACCATCTCCCCAGGATCTATATTGGAAGGCATTTGACCTTCCATATAGCACAATCGCATCAATTCCCTAAGTCTACTCTCGTCTTCCCTGTCCAACTCCGGGTTGGGCGGGGGGGACCGGGTCTCCCGCATAGTTTCCCCCTCTGCCGGCCCGGCTGACGCCATGACCAAAAGAAACACCAGAGAACAAAGTAATTAATTACCGCGTAAACCAAACTGAGGCTAAACTCGCAACTCAGATGAAAAGCAAAGACGAAGAACAACGGCAGCGTTGGAGGGGGACGGCCGACTTCCCACTATGACACCATACACACACCCAACCGACAGAAGGGAGTGGGATCCTCCGACAACGCGGAGCGAAGCAGGGTCATCTCCACCATGTTGACGTCATGATGGTGTCAAACACAGCTGGTGTAGTAGCCGTCGTTACCGACGACAGAGCGCTTGGTCCGAAACGCGATGCGCCGGCGGAAGCGCTACGGCCGGTCCCCCAATCTTTTTTCCTCTTTTTAACCTTCTCTGTATCATTCCAACTTCCAATTAAAAAAAAAAAAAAAAAAAAAAAAAAAAACCCTTCCAAATTTAACGGATGTCGCCAAGGATGGGGCTATGATGTACGCTACCCTCTTGTTCACCCTTCTAGTGTGGCTGGCTTAGAAAAAAAGGGATCAGGGCTACAGGTGGGGTGCACTATACACTAGAATATATAAGTGGCTTTGTGCTTTGGTATATAAATAGAACATAGAACATAAGAGTACGAGACAATCCCACGCAATGATCACACAAGATGTCCCTAGCAATGATTGAAACTGGTAGTTCTCCTCTTACCGTAGTTAGCCTTCGTCCCTCACACCCGTCTTCCAAGTGTTTTTTTTTTTTTTTTTTTTTTTTTTTTTTTTTTTTTTGGCCCATGCCACCGAGGATTTGCCACCGGGTATTTGTGCTTTGGGACATGCCTCCAAAGGGATTGTTCCAGCCTTGGAGGCATGTCCCAAAGCACAAATCACCGTGGAGGCATGTCCCAAAGCCCAAAGCGCCCTAGAAGACAACTCAATGCTGGCAATGCTACCGTCGTCCTTCCCCAAAATAGAACGTATGGTAATTACTCGTTAGAGAAAACTACGGCGCAGTCAGGGTTTGAGTTTGTAATTGCACTTGAGGCAAAAGGGCCGGTAATGCTGAATGTATATTACCTACGTTTCGGGTCCGGTGGGGTCACGTGGGGGTGTGTTGTATTCGCGGGATTGCCTGAACTGCAATTACAAACTGTTTTCGCGACTGCGCCGAAGTTAACCCTACTAATTATCGTTGTGGCGAGTACTGGCTACTGTGGAAGTTGCTGAAGTTAACCCTACTACTTATCGTTGTGGCGAGTACTGGCTACTGTGGAAGTTGCTCGGAAAAAAAAAGAAAAAAAAGAAGTTGCTCCAGATACAGCTGTAAAGAGGGTACAGTCTATTAGGGGAAGTGTTAACAAGGCTTGGGTGTAGATTCGTTATATCCAAGGGACCTGGGGCTATGTAGATCATTAATATTTATTATGGAATTTTTTATTACCGGCCCGGTGTCCCTTATATTTCAGTGCCAGGAATCGGGGCTGGCATCCCTTACAAAAAAAGTCCGCGGTCCTGATTTAGGGCGAGACATCACCAGTCAAGCCCAGAAACTGGACCGCTACACCACAAACCCTATGCACAAAAATAACACCCAAGAAAACAAATCAACCAATCTCTCTCTCTCTCTCTCTCTCTCTCTCTCTCTCTCTCTCTCTCTCTCTCTCTCTCTCTCTCTCTCTCTCTNTCTCTCTCTCTCTCTCTCTCTCTCTCTCTCTCTCTCTCTCTCTCTCTCTCTCTCTCTCTCTCTCTCTGTGTGTGTGTGTGTATATATGTATCTATCTACCTATCTACCTATCTATCTATCTTCCAACCTAAGCACGAACAGCACCACAAAAGGGATTCTAATCAGCAAAAGCCAAACAAAGCAAAAGAAAACGCCCAAAATAAAAGAAAACCCATCAGGAAACTATTAACCCTAGCCCAATGTCCTCTCTCTCTCTCTCTCTCTCTCTCTCTCTCTCTCTCTCTCTCTCTCTCTCTCTCTCTGTGTATATATGCATATATATATGTATATGTATCTGTCTATCTGTCTGTTCAGACGAAACATTGAGGTAATGCGAGGGCACCATGAATAATTGGTCAGAACAGCGAAGATCCGGAAAACGAAATTGACATCACGCCCGAAGTAGGAGCTGTAGCAACAGCAAAGAATCCCGTTCGCAGCTTGAAGCCCGTTGTCATCGACGGTGGGCGATACTGATCACGGCAAGAATTCATTGATGCCCTGTCCTCCACCATCTCCAGCGCATCATCCCTACAGAATCCCATCTGCTCCTCCCAAGTTTGCTGCAGGCTGCCCTGATAACCAAGAACGGGATAATCCCACAGCGCCTCTGTAGCAAGGACCGAGGGGCAATGCCCCCGATCAGTCTCATCAGGTATGTTGCCGCGCCTAGATTTCGCCAGTCAGTCACCCACACGTCAATGCCCTGCTCTCCTGAACCCACCTGGATTGCTGACAAATAGGCATTGTCAATAGAAACCGGTGGTGGCCAGGGAACAGTCAGGTAGATTGAAGGTTTTTTTTTTTTCTTTCTTTCTTTTTTTTTCGTTTCCTTTCTTTTAAAAAAAACGTCCAGGGTGTGTTGTAGAGGTCTGGACCCAGCATAGGTACCTGTCTACAGTCAGCAACTAATTTATGGGATGCAGATTGTAGATTTGATGTCCTGATCATTGGTTATCAGGCTTCTGTTATGATAGGTGTGTTGAGATTTAAGCCTCTGGAAGTATCATGAAATTGAGGGTAGCAACCCTGATAGGGGCATCGAATAGAGCCATAAATGTCAGCCCCGCCGTCCGCCTCCTGGATATCCAGAAGGCTTTTTGCATTCACATCAACAGGCCTCCACAACATTCATTCCACTTTTCCAGGTGGCCCAAAGTAGTGGACGGTGGGAGGGGGTAAGGGGGAGGGGGTACGGGGGAGGGGGCAACCCAACCCCTCCACTGGCAACTGTGGAAAGGACCTCATATGGTGAGGTAGCAGGAGTAAGGGTCGGACCCTACTGCGGTGCAGATGGAAAAGACGTGTGGCCACGAAAAGTGGGCAAGTTGTTTTGGAAAGTTGGAAAAGTATTTTTTCGGGACCCCACCGCGGAGTGCGTTTTGCGGCAAAGAGGTATTTTTTCTTCCGTAAAAGGAATGTTTGGTGCGTGAAGTCCGAAAAAGGAAAGTGGTTGTTGTCCGGGAGGCCGTGGGTGGACCTCAGGAAATGGCCGTGCGACAATCCGCTCCAGGGTCACATGTTCCACCGATGTCGGACAATGCATGGACGAACAATCTGGGGTCCGTCCACGGGACCTGTTTTTTTTGGGAAAAGTTCAAGACGGCTCAGGGGGTCAACCTCGGCTTTTGGCACAAATTTGCGGCGTGATTTCCTCCGTTTGCCGTTTTCCAGACCGCGGACGATGTGAAAACGTCCGCAGGCGATCTTCCAGGCCACGAAATGCGGGCTGTGGCATCCCGGAATACGGTTTTTGGAAGACATTTCGGCCTTTCCATAATCTTTTCCGCGAGGTGTGGGGTCCCGGCGCGGCAAACTTTTTCCTTTCCGCATTCCTGTGGGGTCCGACCCTAAGTAAGGGAAAAAATAGGACACTTGGGCAAAGCGTAGTTTCTATTTTAGGGAGCCCTGAGACAGTTCCCTTATGAGGTCACCACTTGCAGTTGGATCTCATCAGCACTTTGGCCCTCATTACAGATGGGAGATATCTCCTGAGCGCTTGGGCGATCGGTATATAGATGGGTTGGCCCTGTAGGTGGTGACCAAAATGGTATCCAAGGCGGAAAAAATAAAAAAAAGGAATAATTTGCGATATAAACCCCAAAGACAAGATATATTATGCTAAAATGCCCCTAAAGTGGGTAGAGCGGAATGCCCTTTTGGCCCATTTGCGATATACCCCCCAAAGATGAAATATATGCTAAAATGCCCCTAAAGTGGATAGAGCCGAATGCCCCTTTGGGTTTGGCCCATTTCTGATTTGCCTCTCTCAGGCAGATGTGGAACTTTGTGTTGTGCACCGGACCCCATACGGCCAGGACTGCCCTGTTAGGCTCTTTTTGCTGGTGTACCCATCTAGGGGCTGGACAATTTTGAGAATCCCGAGGGCCATTGGGGCGGTAACGTGATGGAATGGAACAGTGATTCCAAAACTAGCACGCCACTGGATCACATTGAGAGAGAGAGAGAGAGAGAGAGAGAGAGAGAGAGAGA
>BFEA01000259.1:1450531-1467845 GCA_003427395.1 Chara braunii | reverse complement strand
TCTCTCTCTCTCTCTCTCTCTCTCTCTCTCTCTCTCTCTCTCTGTGTGTGTGTGTGTGTGTGTGTGTGTGTGTGTGCAGCTCGCTGCACTACACACACACTCACTCACATACACGGGATTTCTATTTTTATTTTTCCTGAACATCACTCTCCCCTCGTGCAATCCGATGCACGCGCGCCGGTGGGGGACACATGTTCAAATTTATCCTGTCCCCCGCCACGTGGTGAGTTTAAACGCATTTGAACGTGTCCGGTGGCCGTTTGGTTTCGGGGCGTTCAAATGGGAACATAGTGACAGGTGGATCACACACAACCAGCTATGGACAAACGTTCAGCAGCTTTGATCCACCACGGAAAGGCTGGGTAAAGAATGGGGTTAAAACTTAAAAATAAAATAAAATGAAAAAAGAACGGGGTACTAAGGATAGAGGATTAATGGGAACAGGACAGGATGGAAATCTGAGCAGCAGCTTCGGATCGAGCTGCGATACTCACATAAAATTCTAGAAAATGTCAAGACCTTCCTGTTCTCTATTCAGCTGGCATGGCATGAATACAAGAAAAAACAGAACCTTACTGAGGAGTCAGGACTGCCTAGTTCAATGATAACAACTCGAGGTCAGCAAAAGATGGTCCACATGGATGCACACACATCCTGGCAGTACACTATTCAGCGTGCTATTCTACGCAAACACACACACACACACACACACACACACACACACACACACACACACACACACACACACACACACACACACACACGCGCGCGCGCGCGTGCACGCACAAAGTAAAGTTGACCACTTTTCTCTCGCCCAAATGGGTATGACTAACTCTGGGCGACGTGGTGAGTCCTTACCCATCAGTCAAATGCATCCGGGGCGGACCCCATCAGTCAAATGCATCCGGGGCGGACCCCATCAGTCAAATGCATCCGGGGCGGACTTTTGGGGTTCAACGCCCGGCTTGATGAGTTGGTGAAAGTCCGACAGAACGGTCTGGCACAGTCTTGCCTTTTTTGTGGAGTTGTGTATACCGATCATGACAACACACACGCAGTGCGAAGCGCTCATGCTTTTGCCGTGGAGTTGTGTACGGTGAACACGGTAACTCACACACAACCTCTTGATGAGTTAAAGAAAGTCTGACGAAACAGTCTCAGACAGCCATGCTTTTCTCCTTAGTCTTCTATCAGTACACAGGTTGTACGCATTAAACAGCCAGTGGGTTCCCAGCTGCCATGTTCCGAGGCACTGACACCAGTTAAGATGGTGCGAAATTGCGGTTCAGGCGTACGCGAGGAAAATGGCTGGCGACGACTGGCAAGATAGTGCCTGAGATGTTTTGGTTTTTGTAGGGCTGGGCTACACAGCGCATCGATAAACAGTGGCTTGGACGGACTGGTCGTCTAAGGATAGTCATAAAAAACATTGTGCATTTTCCGGGAAGACCCTATATGCATGCGTTTCAGCATGTCCCCAGTTGCCCTCGTTTTAGTTAGCAGTAGAGTGAAAGCCTTTTTCTTTGTTTTTTGTCAAACACAACATCAAAGAATTGAAAGTTGAAATCTTGGGGGGGGGGGGGGGGGGAAAGAGAGAGAGAGAGAGAGAGAGAGAGAGAGAGAGAGAGAGAGAGAGAGAGAGAGAGAGAGAGAGCTGAAATATTTGGGATAGCGAGTTCAGAGAGACGAGAGAAGGATCGTCAGGGCGTACTTGCGCTAGGACTTTTTCAACTTATCTATGGGCATAATTGCGGTCAGGTTCATCCAGCCGTGGCTGTAAATGTGGTCCAATACATTCAGGAAAGTCCTCGTGTGTATCTCTTCAGTGGTGCGACAGCCACTCCTACAAATGCCCTGTGCATAGGGTTATGTTTTTTTTTCGATTTATGTGTGTCATCCTTGAGCAGGGGCTATGCTAATCTTCTCTGTATAGATGTTTTTCTTCCTTTTTTAATCTTTGCTTTTTTTTCTTTTTCTGCACTGGGAATTGTGTCAGATATCATCATAATTTTCTGACAATTCCTTCCCTCCAAGGCAGTGCCCAGAGTCTCGGAGGATACTCACACTACTGTCTATTTTACTCTATTTTTTCTCTCGGTTTTATTTTTGAAAAAGGGCTATGGCCTTGAGATACCATCATGTCAGCTGACTGGCCCTAGGTAATTCAAATTTACAGTATTTTGCACACCTGCTTCCAGACTGAGTGGAGTTCGAACTCAGGTCTGTGTTTCAACAGTTCGGCGGTGTACCGAGGTCAGTTTGTACACACTATCGTCTAGTTGCTGTATTTGGGGCAATTTTCAGTCCAGATGCAGTTGTGATGGATGGGCATTCTATCGGGTGAAGACTGTTGCAATGGGTTCATGAATGGTCTGAAGGCTGCAGAGCGCCATGATTTCCGTTGAAGTTTGGAAGATCTGCGTCCTTTTTCGGTTGTTTTAGGGCGTACTCACACAGCCGTGGCATAGCAGCAAAATCTGTGAAATTTGCAATCCGGCTTTTGGTGAAGTACTACCCCGCCCTGTCACACAGTGGGAGCAAATCAAAAATGGACAGGAGGGGGACTTACTGCCAATTGCCGAAATGGTGCCTCGCGTGATCACACAGCTCGAGGCCCAAATCCTTCAACTTTTTTTTTTTTTTTTTTTAGGTCCAAGAAAATTCCTTTTGAGTTTCCTCTGGTGCGGAGCAGTTGATAGATACTCCGAAATTTCCTTTCACAACATCCCAAACTGAAAAAAGAGAATTTGCTACCACCTCCAGAATTGGTTACAAAATGGCCTTCCTGCAGCCCGCCAGGCTGCTGACATTTGATACTGCGTTTGCTAGTTTTGCTACCTTTCGTGCCTCGTGCGAGTTGGTGCGACTGGCCCAACCATCAAATTTTTTTTTTGCAATTTTGCCGTAAAAGGTGGTTAGTGTGAGTATGCCCTCACACTAGGCCCTCAAAATTGCAGAATGGCAAAATGAGCGGCCAGATCGAGTCCTTTTACGAGGACTCAAATCTGGCCACTCATTTTTGCCATTTTGCGACTTTGAGGGCCTACTAGGCCCTCAAAATCGCAAAATGGCAAAATGAGCGGCCAGATTAGTCCCTCAAAGTCGCAAAATGGCAAAATGAGCGGCCAGATTTGAGTCCTTGTAGGGCGTAGTCACACAAGGCCCTCAAAATTGCAAAATAGTAGCAGAGTGCGTCGTGTAGGCTGCTAATAGACCTTTGGTTGCGTGATCACCATCCATCTCAAGTGGTGCGGTTTGCTCGTCCGGTGGAACTTCGGCGGAGTCTGTCGCCATCGTTGACAGTGATATCTTTGACACATTTGGTGGCGATGGAGGGCGGCGGCAATGACGAGCGTGCGAAGTTGACGTCGTCGGAGAGGACAAGAATGGCAGCGTCCGTTACCGCTGTCCTTTTCCATTGTCGGGTGGAGAAGACGGCGGGGAGAATGAAAGCGCAGATCTCTGCGCGGAGAAGGAAGGCGATGCAGTGTATGGCGGTGGAAGGGTTGGACATCGCCGCCATCTGCAATGCTGTCCTTCAGGTGTGCTGTGCCATGGGTTGCAGAGTTCTTCCCAGAGCGACGCTCGGGTGGTGGATGAAAAGAAGGACAAGGGGGACGTGGGAGGATCTGTGGCAATGCGACGACGCGACGGAGGATTACTTTCGGGACAAGCTGCGCATGTTGCCACGTGTCTTCCGGGAGATTGCGGAAGCTTTGTCGCCTTTCCTGCAGCGGCGTGTGACGCTCTACAGGGAACCGTTGCAGCCTGCTCAGATCGTGGCTTACGCGTTGTATCGGTGGGCGTCGGGGGAGACGTACAAGAGCAGAGACGTACAAGAGAAGCACGTGTAACTTCGGCATCAGCAGAGCTTCAGGTTTGGTGGCGGTGCGGGACGTGACTGCGGCGTTGCTGCCCCTTGGTCTTTTCCCACTCTACCGTCCGATCTGAGACGACCGGTAAATTTCATTTCTCGATGTAAAAATAAGCGCATACTCACACTAGCGGGCTCGTTAGACACTCCTTGGGCTCATAAATCCCCCGAGGACAATATCGTTCCACCTATCCTTGGGGACGAAAATGAGAAAAAATGTGAAAACATTTTGTCCGGGAATCATCGGGGCATCCTCGGGCTACAGCCATTTGGTGGTCTTCCCCAAGGGACCTCTCGAGGAAATGTATCACCTCGCGGAACACTAAGGTACGCGTGCCATAGTTTTGTCTTTGTCACATTCGGTGAGTGGCGCAATTAGGCCCCCATCCCATGCTAGTAGGAGGATGCTCATGTTTTTTGTTTCTTTGTTGTTTTTAATTTATCCACTCTATTTGTGGGAAGCATCATGTGCTGGGAACTGGGCCCACGTCCCCTATGTTGCGGGGCCACTGCCCAAATTCTCCTTTCTTTTACAAAAAATATATTAAAAAAAAGAAAAACCTGCCGCAAAATTTTATTTTTATACTAAATTTATAGTAAATTGATATCCTTTTCTTTTTTACTGATTAAAACCCCAGCTTGGTGCTCTTTTTCTTTTTCTTTTTTGTAAAAAAGGGCGATGTTACCGCTGTGCCCAACAGTACAAGCCAGGAATCAGCCTGGGCGTCCCTTTTTTTTCCCCCGGGTGAACGCTCTGTCTATTGGTGGGGAGCTGCGCCTGCTGGAAACCAGGTCCAGTGCCCCTAATATCACAAGACAATGTTGAGTTTGCTGGAAACTGGGTCCAGCGTCCCAGTTATTACGCTATTGTCCTGGTTGTGGGCCTTCGTACTGCTGAAGGGCCCGGTTGTTCCTGCTATATTTATTTATGTGTTCCTGTTTCCATTTCTTTTGGCGCCGCTGTTAACTTTTGGCCTTGTTGTTCAGATGACACAGCTCCTGCTGTTGTTGTGTTCCTGCTTCCACCTTTCCTCTTCCACCGTTGCGTAGTTCAGGGGGGACCTGGTTGCTTGGTCTCAATCCCTGTATTGAGCAGGCCTCCGTGTAGCACCTCTGACTATGTTGTGGGTAGCTGTGGTTTTGGTTGTCCTCCATCGCACTGCCGGGCCTTCCCCGACCCGCGAAGGTTGTGGTGCGTTAACGGTTAAGGCCCTCGGCCGATGTATGGGCCAAGTACTGGTGGTTTAACTGGCCATCCTGGTTGCGGGCCTTCGTACTGCTGAAGGGCCCGGTTGTTCCTGCTATATTTATTTCTGTGTTCCTATTTCCTCTTCTTTTGGCACCGCAGTTAACTTTTGGTCTTGTTGTTCAGATGACACAGCTCCTGCTGTTGTTGTGTTCCTGCTTCCACCTTTCCTCTTCCACCGTAGTTCAGGGTGGACCTGGTTGCCTGGTCTCAATCCCTGTATTGAGCAGGCCTCCGTGTAGCACCTCTGACTATGTTGTGGGTAGCTGTGGTTTTGGTTGTCCTCCATTGCACTTCCGGGCCTTTCCCCGACCCGCGAAAGTTGTGGCGCGTTAACGGTTAAGGCCCTCGGCCGATGTATGGGCCAAGTACTGGTGGTTTAACTGGCCATCCTTGTGCGGGTGGCTGCTGAAGTTGCGGCAGTCTTTTGTGCTGCCACCCTGGCCCTCACGGTACTTGGTCTGCTCAGCTGGCTCGATGGGGGGTGTTGGAGAACGGGGCAGAGGGCCCAGCTGGTGCGGGAGTGGAGGGGGTAGGGGGCGGAGGGTCGACGGGGAGTCGGGGGGGNTCCTACCAACTAGCCCCTTCGCTAGCAGGACGCGTGATACCTTTCCCTTTCGATCCCTTTCCTGCCCGTTACTCAGAAAAAGGTACGGGAATAGACTGCAAAAGTCCTAAAAAAGCCCCCACTCCCGCAAATTCTCAAACAAATCCTTCCAAGGATCTCCAACACTGTCGTATTCCCTGCCGAGCTTCCAAGCCTCACACCCCCCATCCTGCTGGGTTACAGGGCAACACAACTCACCCCAGCTCCGGCCGGCGTCGTCTCAGCAGCAACCCTTGGTTGTCCCGTGGGATGCCCCCCCAAAGCACCCCCAGATCTCTCTACCAGGCCTCATGCCCCTGCGTCAACAGGTTACAGGGCAACACCCCAGCACCGGCCAGCGTCATTCTAGCGTCGAACAGCCTTAGGTCACCGAGTATTACAGCCTTGAAACTACCTAGAAAGGATTGCCAGGAAACCCCAGGATCCGGAAGACAGTTTAAAGACAGAACAGACTACCCCCTTTTTGCGAATTGGATTTAACTGCGTAAAAATTCGTAATTGCAAACATAGAAGGAGACCTGGTGGGTCCTACAGATGCTCAGAAACCCTTGGAATCCCTAACGCCCCTTGCGAGGCCTTTCAACACTGTCCTACTCCCTGCCGAGCTCTTCCAGGTCTCACACCCCACATCCTGCTAGGTTACAGGGTGACACAACTCACCCCAGCTCCGACCAGCGTCGTCCCAGCAGCAACCTTAGCTGTTCCGTAGGATGTCCACCCCTAAGCATCCCCAGATCTCTCTACCAGGCCTCATGCTCCTGTATCACAGGTCACAGGGTAACACCCCAGCTCCGACCAGCGTCGTTCTGGCATCGAGCAGCCACAGGTCCCTAAGAATAACAGCGTCAAAGAGAAGAGTTGCTATGGATCCCAGATATCCAATATATGATAATTATCATTATAATAATAATTATCATATTGAGCCCAAAAACATTCTTACGACCCCCAAACAGCCATCTCTGAAAGGAAAGAAAGAAGTGGGGAAAGTCAAAACTAAATACCAGCCAACCTAAAATCCCCCCCTCAACAAAGGAGCCGTCGGTCTCGGCTTTCGGTCCTCGAACCAGAACACAGTTGGTCTCTTACCCCCTTCTGCATGGGCAACAGGGCACCGCAACCTTCCCCAGTACCGACCAACCTAGTTCTGTCGGATAGGAAGTGCCTTCCTCCCTCGACAATTCCCATAACGACTCACCCCTACACAGGTTACAGGGTCAGAACCCCGGTGCCGCTTGTGTTGGACGATCTGGTTATAGCTCAGCGCTCATCTCCTCACAATAGCGCACAAGTGCACCAGCGCTTCCACACTTCATCCGAATGAGCAATCTCCTCCAAATGAGGAGGCTGCCCAGTCCTTATATTGTCTTTGACTGAGCTTCAACTCGTCCCAGCCTCTGCTTCTTGGGCTTTACTTGGTTCTGGTACGACATCCCGACGGCCTGTTTGCTTCAGAATGTCAGGGCCAGCGACTTTTCCCGAATTTTCATTGGCGTGCTCCTGCTTGGGCCTGTGAGTCACGACTTTTCACTTGCGGAACATGACTGTTCACTGTGGGTTTTGACTCTTGCCGCTTCTGGGACACGACTCTTGCCTGGGGAAGGTGTCCTTTGTCCGTGGGATGTGACTTTTCGATATGACTTTTCATTATGAGACGTGACTTTTGCCCCTGGGATGTGACTGTTCACCGGGTGCCTGTTGGACTTGACGCGTAAGGTACCCGACTGTGACTTCTCTGACACTGACCGACTTAGCCTCCCGGGCCTATTAGACCTTGCCCCTGAAATTCGAATTTGGGGTCTGAATCGTGGAAGGCCTTTCAAGTGCAATTATAGCTCGTTTTTGTGATGTGACTCTACTGAAGTTACCCCTTCTTTTTTTATCCTTTTCATTCGGCTTGATTTCTCCAGTTGTCGACTTTCTTATTCAATCCTCCAGGACTGTAAGGCCTCTCCCCACACCACTGTTGAAACGAAAAAAGTATGACGAGTGCAACTTTCCCAGAACACATGCATGGTGCATCCGGACCGATTTATAGTAACGGATGCATCTGGGCAGTCCTTGCAGGAACATGCAGTCGTACTTTTTCGTTTGGACAGCGGTGTGTGGCAAGGCCCTAAAGGCTCATGTCTGTCTCTTATACACATCTAGATGTGTATAAGAGACAGGGGTGAGGGAGGGGGGGTCCACCGGAAAGGCCGAAGGTGGTTACGGCTTGAGAGGCGGGGAAACCATCGGTAGTGGGGAGCGGGGCAGTGGGGACACCGGGGGAGGGTCGTTCAGGCATTGGGGGGGGGTTGAGTTGACTGCATCGGTTCCCCGGCCTGAGGAGGGGGCCAGGAAGGGACTCAAGCAGGTAACTCGTTCGGGAGTTGGGCTTCGGGTCCTACATTGATACTTGCCACGGGCATAGCGCCCAGTGTTCGGGGTGGATGTGGCACACGCTTACAGCCACGGAGGGCGGATCTCGAACACAGCCTACCCCCCGTTCTACCCCTGCCCAGGCACTGTGCTGTTTATGAGTTTCCCCATTAGAATTAGATCGATATCCAAGTGGAATGCAGAACCTGTAAGCGTATGCCACATCGCATCCCACCATTGCCACAATCAAGTCGCCATTGGGCGCGAGTAGGTAGTGTTCGAGATCCACCCTTCGTGGCTGTGTGTTTGGACCGCAATCAGCACATATTGGGGAGAGGACCCCGGCCTGCTCCAGGTTGGATCTTGTTGTGATCCACTCCAGGGTTGGGAGGCAGCGGTGCGTTATTTGCCATCGAAGAGCTCGGTGGGAGGTAGGCATGATGTGAGCGTGTGTGGCCCATGGGATGTGACGCAGGCATCCCTCGCTTATCGGAGAGTCTCTTTTCCATCTGTTCTATACCACTTTGGTGGATGAGCGGAAGGCGTGTGCCCATTTGTAGCCTTCTTTGACTGAGTATTGCTATATCGGCACGGGGTTGGTGCCCTTCCATTCCCACTCATTCGGGCCGAAGGGTATATATATATATATATATATATATATATTGACGATATATGTCTATTTGACGATATATATATATATATATATATATATATATATATATATATATATCATCGTGTCCTATGTTTTGAAATCTTGCCCAATCCACCCCCCTTTCATCCCTTTCTGTGCTTGGCCACAGACGACCGCGTTCCCCCTCGCCACCCCCATCCCCTCCACGGTCTTGTTTGAGAACAAATTCTCCAGTTTCCATGGTTCCCGTTGTTCCACCTTCATTGCCAGGGACATCCTCGTCATCTGTTTGCAAATACCACCCCTCCTCTTACGGTGTATTGTCGACAATATGTGCAACATCGTCACGTGTTCACGGATCAACAACCTGTTTTTTTGTCTACCCCAATTCTCTTCGTGCCTGCTCCACAGATCGTTGCGGTTCCTTCGTTCCAAACGGCTGCATCCCCTCCTATGCCTGCTGCATACAGTCCGGTTGCTTGCAGGCAGCCACAACTCCATGTTTTATGCCCTTCCGCGCTAAAGATTCGTGACCCACCTGTACAACAAGATGTGGCCCTTGCCCAAAGTATACTCCCAACTCCAGGGATAGACCCTACTCAGGATGCGGCCCTGAACGCTTAGGAATTGAAACATGATTTGCCCGGATTGCAATTGACCCCATAAGGCGTAGACCACATGGGAGATCTGCAAATGGTTGACCGACATTGTTCGGATGAACTGCAAATTTCTGCCCCGACATGTGGAGACCACATGGGTGATCTGCAAATGACTGACCAGCAAACAACCCAAGACAGTTTCGGCTTGCAACACCATTTGGGTGATCTGCAAATTGTTGGCCAACATCCAACACGCCAACTTGAGAACCTCACCAATCTTTGTGGTCTGATAGACCCTACTCAGGATGTGGCCCTGAATGCTTAGGAATTGAAACATGATGTGCCCGGATTGCAATTGACCCCATAAGGCGTAGACCACATGGGGGATCTGCAAATGGTTGACCGACATTGTTCGGATGAACTGCAAATTTCTGCCCCGACATGTGCAGACCACATGGGTGATCTGCAAATGACTGACCAACAAACAACCCAAGACAGTTTCGGCTTGCAACACCATTTGGGTGATCTGCAAATTGTTGGTCAGCATCCAACAAACCAGCTTGAGAATCTCACCAATCTTTGTGGTCTGACGACAACTAATATCAGTCTTTACATGCTCCACCGCCCGTCTTATATACCGTCAGACTTCCTTGCAACCGTCCTTCAACTTGATGCTGATCTTCCCCAACTACACCCAGAGGATTGTAATTATACTAGGGAAGGAGGCTTTACCATTGCTGTCCTACAAATAGCAATGAGGGACCGTCAACTCGAACTGCTCAATGCTTGAGAAGGTGAGTGGTTTAATCCTCCATCCCGTATCTCTGCCTGCATTGTGCATGGGCCTGGCCATTACATGGCTATTGTACACGCCTCTGACCACTGGGAGGTGTGGGACAACGGCACCGTGGTCCATGCCATGGCTGATGTCACTGATTTCTTTGCCACAACAAACTGTCCTCAATCTCTTATATGTCGACGATCATTCCTCTGGCCTTGTGCTGCAGCAAGACAATGCACCGACACTCTGCAACCTTCTCCTTTGCACGGTTACAAACACCTTTTCATTCGGTTGTAGCCGTCATCGTCTTTGTCACAATCACTACAGTGATATGGCTTCTGCATCCATGTGTGCAAAGGGTTGTTCCTCCGTTCCTGACTGCAGGCACCCGCCGCATCCGGACAATATATGTCTATTTTGCGGCCATGGGCGCTATACTGATTGCATGGTCTTTTATGGTGACCGTTCTTCCTTCATTTTGGCCTGCAATCGACATGCCATTCGTCAGGGGCGTATGGTGGGCATGCTCCCTGTCAGTCGTTGTGGCATTTGTTGTACCGAGAATGCTCAGCTAGGTCTTCCACGTGTTTATCCACCTCATCCTTGAAATGTATGTCCTCTCTGTCGTCAAGGACAGACTCATTCTTGAACCTTTTCTTATCCTCTTTTGCCTTCATCTTCACTCAACACTCCATACTTTCCCTTACTTTCCCTTTGTCATTCTTTGTTTGTCTTCTCTCCATCTCTCTGCCCCGTGTTTATCCCCTCCCCGTTCACTCTGCCTCTTTCTCACAGCGTACAAGTGGGCCGTTATGGCACACGGGGATGGGGACAGCTCGCGCTCAACTTCATCAACATGGCGAGCCTTGTACGTGAGAGGCACAGTTAGGGGGAGTTAAAAGAAGAATGAGAAATTGAATGGTTTCAATGTGTCCTTGTTTTTTGTTTTTTATCCTTTGTTTCGCAAAGTGCGCTCTTTTAGTTCATAGTTATGTGACAATATATATATGACGATATATATGTATGTATATAATGTATATGTATGTATATAATATATAATATATAATATATAATATATAATATATTATATATAATATATAATATATGTAATATATATAATATATATATATTTATATATATATATGTATACACAGGGTAACCGGCGTTCGGGACGGTTGAACGCCCGAACGTATGGGACCCCTTGGGGATGCGTTCCGTTCGGGCCGAACGCGGACCTAAAAAAAATAAAATAAAATAAAAATTAAAAAAAATTGAAAAAAAAGATATGTTATGAAGAAAAATAAACTAAACAAGATTTGCCTGAGCATTACATCCAAATTCCTTACCAAATTTGAAATAAAAATAAAATACGACAAACAAATACTAATTAATAATATTATAATATAAATAACAAAAAATAAAAAAGAATTAAATTTTAGTGAGTGTGCGAGCACGTTTTCGACACCGCCATCTTTGGCAATTTTTCATTTTTGTTTGGCATAGCTAAATGCCCTGAAAATTTACAGATGTGTACTTCACATAATGCAAAACCCACTAAAAAAAATTCAAAAAATAATAAAATTGTTTCGACCCCGAACTATTTACTAAAGTGAAAACATAAAGTTAGAAGTGAAAAAAAAACGTGGCACCGCTATCTTTGGCGATTCTTAATTCTTATCTGGCTGAGCCAAATGACTTGAAAATTTATAGGCATTTACCTCACGTCACAGAGAACTCACAAAAAAAAATTCATAAAAAAAAACATTATTTTTAGGCCCCGAAATAATTTTTTTTGGGGGGGGGTGAACGCCGCCGGGTTCGGACCCCGTACGGGACCCCGAACGCCCGTACGTACGAAGGTATGCCCGGGGACCTCCGTACGTACGGGCTGGTGACCGTGTGTATACATATATATATATTTATGGTGGCCGGCGTTCGGTCGGGGCCAAACGGCCGAACCCGAACGCCTGAATCTTCAGGCCACCCTGTAGATGTGTTCGGCCGTTTGGGCCGAACACGGACCCCAAAAAAAAAAAAATAAAAAAAAAATCTATGTTATGCAGAAAAGTAAACTGAACAACATTTGCCTTAGCGTTACATCCAAATTCTTTACCAAATTTGAAGTAAAAGTAAAATATGGAAAACAAATAAATTGAAATAATAATAAGAAAAATAAGAAAAAATGAAGAGTGAATTAAAATCAGTGCGTGGGCGCGCTCGTTTTAAACCACCAGTACTTGGCCCAGCTGTCAGCAGCGGCACTTCCCCGTTAACGCACCACGCCTTTAGGGCTTTGGGGTATCGAACCGCAATGGCTGGAAGCGCCAGCCAAAAGAAATTGAAACGGTACCTCGACGCTTCAGCAAAAATTGGCGTGCAGGGGCATTCCAGGCTCGACATCGATAGCTGGACTGAGTACTGATTTTAAACACCACCGTCTCTGGCAATTTTTTTTATTTTTTTTTTGGCTTAGTCAAATGCCCTGAACATTTATAGGTATGTATCTCACATGATTCATACAAATATTCTAAAAATCATAAAATTGTTTAGGCCCCGAAATAAAGTGAAAGCAAAACGTGAAAAGAGAAAAAAAACAAAATAGTGAGTGGGCGAGCACGTGTTGACACCATCATCTTTGGCGATTTTTCATTTTTGCTTGGCTTAGCAAAATGCCTTCAAAATTTATAGGCATATACTTGACATCATAAAGAACTCACAAAAAAAAAATCAAAAATATAAAAGTAGTTTTTAGGCCCCGAAATCATTTTTGGCGGGGGACGAACCCCTTCAGGTTCGGACCCCGAATGCCTGAAAGTACGGATTTTATATCGTCAAACAGAGCTGCCTGGTATATATGTATGTATACTAGGCTCTGGCTCACTAGGCAGCTCTCTATGACCTGGCCTTCTTTGCCTACCGTAGATAATGAAGAAGAGCAATGGCCGGAATCAACCATTCCCTGGGCTATGGGCTGTCATCATTGATCTTGTATGCGATGGATCATAAATAGAGAATCTGTATGCAACGGATCATAAATCGAGAATCCCGGCGAGTGGGTTGTCGTGGTCAGTGAGTGTATTCTGATCAAGGGCTTGCTAATACTCTAGCTGGTGATGTGTCCATGTTTTATTTTTCCTTTTCTCCTCTGTTTCTTTTTCTTTTTCTTTTCGGAGAGCCAATTTCTGTCTTTATTTTTTCTTTTTTTCTTTCACAATTTCCAATCCATTTTGAGCTACGGGCCAGGCATCCCTTTTTTTTCAAAGAGCTACCATTGATTCGTGGGGTGCAACACGTGTGGGGACAGCGGGCCCCGCGTCCCAACATGTTGTGCACAACAATCAATGCTGTGCTGCTGTTTTTTACATACTACCATTTTTTTCCGAAGAGGATCCAGGGCAGCACAGCATTAATTGGCGAGAAGACGGTAACAATCTCATTCAAAGGAAGTGAAACCATAGTGCTCCCCCGGTGTCCCTGTGGAGTCACAGTGGTTCCTGTCCTCTCAGCCGAAGGTGGGTAATGGCCCCAGTATCAGCCTTTATCTTTGTACATGATATGGGATGCTGGGCCTGGTTTCAAGCAGGTGATGCTCCTCACCAATAGATGGGAGTCCCCTAAGAGAGGACTACTGAGGGTTGCTCTTATCGACCTCAGTAGTACCGCCCAATACCCCCCCCGAATAGCCTCGTCCCCCCAATAGGGGGTTGAAAAAGAAAAACAAAAGAACTCACGATGATGTGGTCATGGGACGTGTAGGAATAACACCTACCCTCTTCACCCAAATAGAGCACCACGTCATTATCACTACATCTGGACTGAAGATCGCCCCAAATACAGCTATAGGACCCAGCGTTCTATTCGGGTGAAGACGTAGCGTCTGAACTGCCTCGTGCATCAAGGCTCACTTGACAGTGCTCCAACTACTGCCGTGGTCATTATAGCTGCATTTGATGCAGTTTTCAGTCCAGATGCAGCAATAATTACCGGCGTACTATTCGCCGGGTGAACATGGGGCTGGGGCCACCTTCCCAGCGAGGTGTGCGTGACCTAAGTCTTTGAAGGTCGTCCGCTGGCCTGGTGGATGTCCACATTGTAGAAGCCCGAGTGCTCAGATGGAGAGAGCTGGGGGGGGAGTTGGGAGGGGCCAGGGGAAAAACACAAATTTTGTGAAGACAATGAGATTTGCTAGGGCTTCTCAAGCATAAAAGAAAGAAAGGGTATAAAAGAAAGAAAAGGGATACAGTTCGAAAAGCAAAAAAAAACAGGCCATTTCGGCGGATTGGGAATACCGTGTCCAAAAAATAGGGCTTCTCGGCTAAGGTCAATAAGTGGTTTGGAAGCAGATGGGGCTCATTCTCGGGCCTGGTTACGAAGCTTTGAAAGATACAAGATGACAGCGTAGCTACCATAGCAGATTGTCCCATAAAGGTAGAATGCAGAATGCAAAAAAAAAAAAAAAAAAAAAAAAGAATACATGTGAGAGACCCATAGAGTAGAGTGAAGCAAGAAGCTGTGAAAATTGGACTGCTGTAATGGAATAAAAGACCCTTGACTGCTTGTTTTCGGTCAGGCTCACCTTTACTCAGGGAATACTCGCCTGAGGACTTTTCTAAACGTATCTGACTGCAATTACGGTCAGAGCTGGGCGAATCCGACCGCAATCATGTTCAGTGGTTAGTGAAAAGTCCTAGTGTGAGTATGCCCTCATAGGCTGTGAAAAGGGATGCTGCATCTTTTCACGCTTAGTGGATAAAGCGTTACTCTCCTTCCAGGTCATGAGACCACCGGTACTTTTGGAACTCCTGCCCACATACGTGCTGTGACGTGCTGGATGAACGGCCCTGGGGTGCTGGCATAAATTCATTTAAGTGGAAACATCGCATATGCGATGTGCTGGATGAATGGGCCTGTGGTGCTGTCATAAATTCATTCAAGTGGAAACATCGCGGCATGGTAGCAATGGCTGGCCGAATGCGCACACCAGCTTCGAAAGGACTGGTGGTTTGAACCACCAGTTCAGCCGAAGCTCAGTCGGGCTCCCAGCGCTGTATGCAGTATGAGCGTGAGGCTTTGGGCCCGGGTCAGTAGTGTCCTGTGGAGGTCACACCCAGCTGTAGCCTCTGGAGCCTTGGAAGGTAGGGTTGTACAAGTTCGCTCGGCGGAACTGGTGTTTAAAAAAGAAAAAAAAAAAATCAATTTCGGTCTGTTGAAAGTAAATCTCTCGGAAACGTCACCCACACTACAAACTTCAGGAGAGAGAAATGATGTGTGTGAACGTAGGGGATGAGCATCAGAGCATGTGCACAAACACACAGATGAAAGACGAACAAGACAGTAAAAACACACAATCCTTGCAGTCTCAAAATTACCCAAAAAAAACGTGGCCCTTAGCTCAGTGGGTAGAGCACCGGTGTCGAACGCTCATTGTGGTCTTAGGTTGCAGGCTCGAATCTGCTCACTTCAGCCGCCGGGCGTCGACCGATGCAGACCGCAGACGCACCAAGTGTGCAAGCGCGGGCGTTTAGAACCGTTTGCGGCCGTAGCTCAGTGGATGGAGCACCGACACTAAATGCATATTGTGGTCTTTAGGTCGCAGGCTTGAATCTTGGGGCCCGCAGCCTGCGCACTCAGCCGGCGGGCGTCGACCGATGCAAGGCCAAAGTGGAATACCAAATGCATGAGTGGTCTGATGTTCAGGTCCTGATTGTGCACAGGGGATTTCAACGAACAGGTCTGAGCTGTGGGTTCTAGCCATTGTGGCTGCCACATCAGATGCTGCGCCCCTGTACGTGCTCTTAGAGGTTCTTCGAGGAACATCATATAGAACCACTTGTGCCTGCTCTTGGGTTGTGCAGGGTCATGGGGGGACGGGGGCAGAATGAGGGGTGGACTCAGTGAGGAATTGGAGGGCGGGGGTTGGAGGCCAGGGTTCGCCACGCCCCTAGGAGGCCTACAACAACCCCTTCGGTGACTGGCGACAGCGGTGCATGTCTGCCTCCCCGCGGATCGCCCCGGGGGACCCCGGAACCTGAATTCGGGCGTGGCGCACCCTGTTGCCGGTGGCTGGGAAACACCGGTCTCAGTCGATACCCTCCGGTACGTACGCACACATGGCTATGCGCTTGGTCGAGGTTGTGTTCTATCCTCGAGTGTCCTCTGTGTGTGTGGGTGAGTTCACTCTGCCATCAGGAAGGCTGAACCCGGTGTGTCCAGCCTCCTGACGGAGTTCTTCGCCTGAAACTATCCCGGACACCCCTCACAACCTTTTTCACTGCAGGATGAACAATGCAAACACAACTCAGCATAGCACAAGCACAACAACAAATGAAGATACAAAACAAAACAAAACAAAACAAAACAAAACAAAAAACAAGCAAAATGACAACATCTTTCGTGGGAAGTTAAAGACGTCTACTTTTGAGGGCATACTCACCCACGGGTAGCAAAACAGGAAACAAACTTCGCCACGTTTGCTACCCGCATTTTGCCATTTTGCTGTGTTGGGCAGCCGGATAGGGGTTGCCAATTTCACAAGACAATGGGCCTGGCTCCACTACTCTCAAAATGTGCAAAACGAGAGTGAATCTTCCGCCAGAACATGGAAAGATACACCACCATGATTTTTGTTTTTTTTGTGCATTTTGAGAGTAGTGGACCGAGGTCTAATGTCCCCATCCCCTGCCATTTGCAAAGTTCCCCACTTTTATGGTCACACTGCAGAAGTAGTCGAGGGATGCCTGCAATTCTCTTCTGGGAGCTCACAGATTCGACGGAAAGAAAAAAACAATGCCAGAACCTCTACAGGTGCATGAAAATTGCTCAACGGAGCATTTTTGCCTACTCCCTGACCACCGCAGATTAGGGTGGGGGGCAACATGCATCCCCTTAATTGTGAGAGGTAGAAAGCTATGCTTGCAGGGGTCCCCTGTATAGGCGCTTTTTTTTTTTTTTTTTTTTTCTCAATCCCAAAGCGGAAGTAGCACAAACTTTGAAACTGGAACCAGTGCTGGAGCAGAAACCGGTCACTCAAGCTGACATTGACTCTGGGACTAACACGGACACTGCTCCTGAAGCTGAAATTCAAAGCTCAAATGGACGGCGGCTGACTGCCGTGTTTTGAAAAAGGCAAAACGGTGCATCTCGCAGCCACTTAGGAGTAGTGGTAGGTAGATAGTGAAAGGTGAAATTGAGAGAAGAAAAGCGTATTTCGTTAAAAAA
>BFEA01000259.1:1416277-1435966 GCA_003427395.1 Chara braunii | reverse complement strand
AAAAAAAAAAAAAAAAAAAAAAAAAAAAAAAAAAAAAAAAAAAAAAAAAAAAACCTTTAAAAAAGAAAGAAAGAAATCTGGAAAGTCCAGAAGAACGGCTTTCTGCAGGCACGATCCTGTACGCTAAGCTGGCTGATGTTGTCAGTAATCCGGGAGGGAGATCCCATCATCCCACTACCGACGTATGTGGATTAGTGGAGAGGGTGTGTGACTCTGAAGAATCGCTGATCGGAATGGTGATCGGCGGTGTGGTGTTTCTTGTATTTGACCGGGGGGATATATAATAATATATATGTATTTTTGCGGCCTCCCAGTGGCCGGTCTTTCTTTTTATTTTGTCGAGTAGGCCATGTAGGGGTCCCCAACGTGAGTGAAAATCGTAACGATCTTTTTCGTGATGATTTTTTCACACACATTCCACAAGAGAGAGAGGCCGAAATCGACAATGTGGTTTGTGGGCAATGCATGGAAGAGAGGCCGAAATCGACAATGTGGGAGGTGATTTGGGAGGATTCGATCCCCTCACCTACAGCAAATATGGCATAGAGTTACTTTGAAATCTGTCAGAGAGAAGGACCAGAGTGCTCTGTGGCCCATTTCAAGGAAGGCTCAGACTATTGTAAATGAAGATGGTCGGCTTGGACGCTCACATGCAGTCATCTTGGTTGTCACATCCATGGTCAGTGAATCATATACCCTGACATCTGACACGCTGCCTGGATGAGACAGGATTCGTGGGAAGAGCACTTGCTTCCCTTTTCTTGCATTTCTCTCTTCATTTGTTTTCTCTTGCATTTCTCTTTTCATTTGTTTTCTCAAGATATGGTTTTTCGTTTTATTTTACCTATTTTACTCTGCCACCCACCCGTCCCTCACCCGTCCCACACCCGTCCTACACACGTCACACTAATCCAAATACGTGGCAGTGGGCTCTCCCTCCGGGTCGAATAGTGAGCTCCCCGGCCTCGAACTGATTGTTTAATGAAAGGATCGTCTGATTTTTTTCTTTTCTGTAAAAAACAAACAAACAAATAAACAAACAAACAAACAAACAAAAACCAGATCCGATTTTCAACCGGAACAGGTTTTTGCAGCCTTGTTGAAACCGACATGAACTTGAAGTGCAGTCTAGTCATGTAGGTTTCTGAAAAATGCTACGTGTGGTGTGGCCAAAACATCTCGGTCCTGGCCCAGCCACAAGGGGCCAGGGCATGCCTGAATCTGGCCCAAATCATGGCCACATTCATTTCAAGGGCCTTCTAGGCCCTGGTTCTCCTCACGTGCACCAGGATTTTAATGGCTACCCATTTGAAGCATTCATGGGTTTCCACTTTCAAGGACACACGGAACAGAAAGCCCCCAAAATCCTTGTGAACTTGCCAACCGAAAATCTCCTGAGGGCTCATCCTTGTGTTCGGCTGTCACTCGTGGGCTGAAGAGGCTGACGTCAGCGGAGGAGATACAGTCTGTGAGCTGAAGAGAGGCTGGTGTCAGTGGAGATACAGTCCGTGGGCTGAAGAGGCTGGCGTCAGCGGAGATACAGTCCGTGGGCTGAAGAGGCTGGCATCAGTGGAGATATAGGGCCTCCCTGCAGTACTCTCCAAAGGCACAAAATGAGAATGAACCTTCCGCTAGAAAAAAACATGGAACGATACATCGTCACATTTTTTGTCTTTTGTGCATGTGGACAGTAGTGCAGCCAGGCCCACAGTCTCAACGAGAGTAAAGCCTCACATTTTGTGCAACGTCTAGAATGACTTGAATGACACTCATTTTTTGTCATCTTGTCACAGCATTCCTAATTTAAAGGATTCTTTTTTGTATAATAAGGGCCGCTGGACCCGATTTCCAGGAGGTGGTGCTTCCCATCATCAATAGATTGGCGGCAACAGGTGGACTGCTGGTAGTGGGTGCTGGTCTCGGCACAACTAGCAGTACCACAAAAAGAAAAAAAGAAAAAAAAAAAGTAGTAGTTTCATGGATCTCTACGGTGTGTCTAACAAGACCCTTAGTCGTTTGCGTACTTTCTGTGAGCGGGACGATTATACAGCATGGATTAAAAAACAAAGTCTTTTTATGTAGTCTTGGAGAAGTCCACTCGCAAAAAGTTTGTGTTTGAAAAAAGAAAAAAAAGAAAAAAAAAAGTCGTGTTTGCAGGTAGGCACTGCTGGAGGGGCCCCCAAGAGAATACCGTCCAGGGCTCTGGGAAAAAAAAAAAAAAAAAAAAGATTGCCGGCATTTGGTGGCAAGACAGCAGGGAGGTTGGATGGGCGAGGGCGATAAGTGGGACTGTGTCCAAGGCCCCACATATTTCTGGCAAAATATTGTGAAAGGTACTGGTGTGAGGATTCCTTGAGAGTGCGCAGAAAGTATAGGAGTCATATGGAAGGGATTTAAAGTTTAAACCACCCCTACTTGTCCCAGGCAGTCTGATCCAATGCAACTGTCAACGCTCGCTCTGTGACCTTTGGGGCTCGGCCTACGGGACCAAAATGGCTGACCAGGCCAGGCAAAGAATCAGAGAAGGATTAATAGCAAAAATATTGTTCCTTCCAAGTTTGGCAGCAAAAATGTCGTCCGTTCGAAGTTTCCTTTGCAAAAATAGAGGTTTTGTTGCAGCTTTATCGGGTTCCCATAGTTTGCCAGCAAAAATACCGCGTTTTGCCCAGTTTCACAGCAAAGGACCCCTAGACCTCTGGCCTCAGGGACTCAGGGACTCAGCGTTCTGGCCTCAGGCACTCAGCCTTTTTTTTTTTTTTTTTTTTTCCGGGCATGGCCGA
The DNA here is from genome assembly GCA_003427395.1 of Chara braunii. NCBI lineage: Eukaryota > Viridiplantae > Streptophyta > Charophyceae > Charales > Characeae > Chara > Chara braunii. The sequence goes on along the minus strand of BFEA01000259.1, from coordinate 1,433,186 downwards.
CGCATCTGGGCGTGCCCACGGCTGAGATGGGCCACGGCCGTGAAAAAAAACGCCCGAGATGCCTCAGCCACACCCGCAGGAAAAAAAAAAAAAAAAAAAAAAAAAGCTGATTGCCTGAGGCCAGAACGCTGAGTCCCTGAGGCCAGAGGACTAGGGGTCCTTTGCTGTGAAACTTGGCAAAACGCGGTATTTTTGCTGGCAGGAACCCGATAAAGCTGCAATGGAACCTCTATTTTTGCAAAGGAAACTTCGAACGGACGACATTTTTGCTGCCAAACTTCGAAACAGCAATATTTTTGAAATTAACCCATAAAAGAACTACCCTTGTTCTGGCTCGTTATTTATTGGGGCGCAGTAGAAATTTAACCCCGCGTCACAAAAGAGAGGGCCCGAAGGAGTCGGAAGAACTGGTGGTTTAATATGATGTCCAATGGAAGTCAGCCTGCAGGGGAAAAAGTCAAAGTCAACGGAGAATCTGAAGGATACAACGGTGTAGGTAGGCAGAATGTCAAACCACAGATATGGGGTCTCGCTCCACTACTCACCGCATGCGCAGAAAGACGAAAAATAGGGCGGTGTTACCGGTGTATGTTTCCATGTAGTTGCGGAAGATTCATTCTCATTTTGGACATCTGAGGAGTAGCCGAGCCAGGGTCATGATGATGAGGTGAAGGCCTTGCTACTTACTGTATGATACATAAAATGGTGTTGAAGGTCCCCCTAATTTGCTCCTCTTTCTTAGGCTTACATATCCGTCCATGGATGGTTGACATGTTCATCTGCTCTCAGTGTGAACAGCGACTGTGCATGTGCGTGTGTAGTGTGTACTTTGTGAAAATGTACGTCCCATGCCTGCATCTGATCGCAATAACATCCAGAGATGTGCCCTGAGTCTTTTGAAATGAAAATAGTACGAGTGTCATTTGCGACATCCGTAAAATTCGGGTGAAGTACAGAAGATTAAGATGCCCCCTGTCAGGCTGTCACCCTGTGGAAGAAGGCCAAAAAAAGGATCTCACCCCCTGTCCTCTTCCTTTTCCAGATTAGCATGGCCCTCTATCCCTTTGTATAATGTGAAGGAACCAGACCAATCAACTAGCCGAGCGACGGAGTGACCGAGCGACCAAGCAACCGAACGACTGACCGACAGAAAGACAGACAGACAGACAGACAGACAGACAGACAGACAGATGGGCAAATGGAGAGACAGACAGACAGACAGACAGATGGGCAGATGGGTGGACCAGACGGACAGACCGACAGACAGACAGACAGACAGAGAGACAGACAGGCAGGCAGATAACCAGACGCACAAACAGACCGACAGAGATTCAGACAGGAAAACAGACGGACTGACAGAGACCCATTGGCAGTGTCAATGAGGCAGAACAGGGATGAATATGATATACTATTATGCCAAACACCAGGTTTGCTCTCAAGGCATACTCACACTCGAAATGCATCTGACTGCAATTACAACCAGAGTTGGATGAATTTGACTGCAATCACGTCCAGAGCTTTGTAGAAAAGAGTCCTATTGTGAGTATGCCCTCAAAAGTTTTGACACAAGAACAACTAGCTGAATTACAGACTGACTGCGGACAATCAAAAGTACAATTTTGAATTTTCTGATTTGTTTCGTTGTCTTTGAGTACAACTGAAGGGTGAACTACTACTTTTCCCCTTTGGTTTGCCTAGCCTTTGGGGGGGTTGTTTCACCACGCTCGATTCTACACAAGGAGTGGTGGGTCAAGAGCTGTCAGACTTCCACAATAGAGAGAAACATTGTCATGGCGCTTCTTCTCTCGATTTCTTACTCTCGACTTCTCTATCCCCGTCTTATAGTACTTCATGCGAAAAGCAAAACAAAACAAAACAAAACAAAACAAAACAAAACAAAACAAAACAAAACAAAACAAAAAAAGAAAGAAAAAAAAATGCAAACACCGATCGCACCTGACCGTCCCGTCTTGAGGCCAAGTTGCTTTTACCAAGAACAGCGCTGGCCTCCGTCCAACTTCTGGTTTGTGCAGGCTGGGCACTCCCGTTTCAGCGAGTTTGAGCGGGAGTGCTCTCGAGTGGGCTCTTCTGACACTCTCGATGGTGCAAATCAGCAGTCAAACGGAGAGTGCGGTGGAGTGAGACCGTCACACCGTTGCTCTGTTTTCGCAAAAACGAAGAATAAGCCCGGGCCCCATAGGAATGCGGAAAGGAAAAACTTTGCCGTGGAAGTGTTTGCAGGACCCCACACCTCGCGGAAAAGTTTATGGAAAGACCGAAATGTCTTCCAAAAACCGTATTCCGGGACCCCACAGCCCGCATTTTGTGGCCTGGAAGATCGCCTGTGAACGTTTTCACATGGTCCGCGGTCTGGAAAACAGCGAGCGGAGGAAAGGACGCCGCAAAATTGTGCCGAAAGCTGAGGTTGGCCCCCAGAGCCGTCTTGAACTTTTCCAAAGTGCCTGGTCTCAAGCTAGGTCCATGTACAGCCAGGGGGTCCAGCGTTTGTAAAACGCTGGACCCTCAGGAACAGCAAATTTTGACGAGTTTTCGGCCAAAAAACTCGGTTTCAATTTCGTTCAAAAAATAGAAAAATGTCCATTTTGACGAAATAGTCGTTCATGGACGGGAGGCAGCAGCCACTAGCGATGAAGAGTGCCACAAAAAAAAAAAAAAACAAAAAAAAAAAAGAAGGAGAAGTTAAAAAAACGGAAAAAAAGAACAAAACAAATGAGTGCCAACGGAAACAGGCAACAATTGGCTCAACTGATTTCCAGAGGGTTTTCCAAGCGCATTTGGTCCTCTGCGATGGGGTCCCGGAAAAAAAGTACTTTCCGACTTTCCAAAATGACTTGCCCATTTTTCCTGGCCACGCGTCTTTTCCATCCGCACCGCAGTGGGGTCCGACCCATAGTGGAGCGAGGCCCTTTGCTTATTTGATCTGTAATTCCGATGCGAGCTGGTGCTCTCGAGTGGGCTCTTCCGACACTCTCAAATTCTCAATGTTGCAAATCAGGAGTCAAAGCAAGAGCGCGGTGGAGTGACAGCGTTGTTTCTCTGTTCTTGCAAAACCAAAGAGTAGTGGAGCGAGGCCCTTTGTATATTTGATCTGTAATTCCGATGCGAGCAGAAATGTGAGTGGCGGATGGCCCAGTGGTGGTTAGGGCACCAGTTGGAAATTCACATTGTGGTCTGAGGTTGCAGGCTCAAAACCCCGCACCCTCGTGCATAAGCCATTGGCAGGGCGTTAGACTGACGCACTACCACTCACACACTGAGTGCGCATGCTCCCAGGGTTTCGGGTGTACATAGGGTACTGTAACGGTTTGAATTTGGGATTCAGTATTAAATAATAAATAAATAGAATAAGCCAATGCCCGTAGATGCTCAACGCATGTCAACGGAAAAACTCGCTCACAGCCGTAGCGCTGAGGTCACACTGAGGTCATCGAGTCTGTCGCTTTTCTACGCAGAACAGTAATCTGCCCCTCCAGCAGCTGGTGCTGAAGCCTGTTCCTTGGGACTGGTAGCAGCGCATATGATTTACAGATTACCTTGCTACAGATAAGACATTTAAAGAAGAAAGAATTTATTATATGCCCTCTGAGATACCAGATAATTGCGTCTGAGACCTGCTGATGGCACGTAGTTTGTCTTTCATTAATGAACTTGCAGATTCAGGGCCGGTCTGGTTGGGGTGACGATCGACAAAAAACTACAGCAACAATTTTCTGGGGTACCCCAGGCCCAGGAAAATGGCCTGGGGACCCCAAATTTTTCTTTCGAATTGCTTGAAATGAGGGTCCAACCGGACACCAGACCCGAACACTGGACACTGGACTGTCTGGATCGGGATCCGGACTTCCGGTTGGCAACCATGAAATAAAGTGTGCACCTTCGTCCAGAAGAGGGCAAGATACATCTGTTTCTATTCATCGCAATGGATGTATTTTCCTTCTTCCGTGGGAAAATGCACTCGTTTATTTTTCGTTTGCTGCGTTGTGTGGCAAAGACCCTTAGTCCGGACTTGGATGCAAAAGAAAGAAACGTCATCCGATATCTGAATTCTGTGAATTCATTGATCATTTTGGGTTCTGTGGCTTCCTGATTGGTTTCTATGGGCAAAGGAGCTCAATAGAAACCAGTCCCCTTTCTATTCAAAAACAGAAAAAAAAAGGTATTTAGAAACGTCCTTCACGGTTGCGGTCTGCGAGGGAGGGAAGGGGAGGGAGGGACAGTACCTTCCCTTCTGTATTGCGTCCAGGCGGCGGGATTTGATATGGGATCCCAGAGAATGGGAATGGCAGAGACAAAGAATGCGAATGACAGACGTGCCGCTCCAGAACCTTCCTACCAAGAATATATATAACTCCTTACTGGAGCCCGTAAACATCTGTGAGGAACTGAGGACTCGGTGTACAAAGAGAAACTGGATCCCTGACATACATTTTGGTAGGTGGGCGCAACGGACGTGGAATGAGCAATGTGCACTTCTGGCAGCTCTGCCAGATCAGAGACAGGCAGGCCTCCTATGGCAGTCGTACCATCTAGCGATCCCTTTGGCACAGTGGTTGGCAACTAAGAGCCGACACAAGGACCAGAGATGTGCGGCAGGTTGCGCACAAGTGGAAACAGGGCCCCACTTGTTTTTAGGATGCCCGATACTGGGGGCTTTTTGGGAATGGTGGGCACGAGATATAGCGGACAAACGCCCGCTTGAGGTTGCGGAGGAGGAGGATGCGGTTATCCTATTGGGGGCACTGATGAAAGTGGACAGGGCAAAACCGGAGGACCTGATGGCCGCCGAAATTGTGAGGGCAGCGGTGTTGTGGGCCTTGTGGACACTGAGGAACGAACGCTGTAGACAGGGTACCTCTCCCCCGCTGCAGGTTTACCAGGATAGGGCGCTGGAAAGTATTCGGGTGGCTCTCCTGGTGGATCGGCATCGTGGAAGAAACACAGGAGAGGGGAAGGAAGAACGGTTCTGGGCCAGATGGGGCTCATACCGGCAGAGACCCCCAGACATGCTGCATGGTGTTTGGTCCGCTGCTCCTACGTCAAAGACCCCGATCAAATACGGAGGAAGAATCCGAATAGGGAACTGATTAGTTAAGGAAAGCAAACAAAAAGTGTAGTAGCTAGGGGGCCGGGGGGTTAGGCGGTAAGTAGAATTAGTTAGTTAGCGTAGTAAGTGTACAATATTAGGGGAAGGAGATTACAGCAGAGGCGTGTAAATACAAAATTCCAAGGCGCTTCTCACCACTCACTTCCCACCTTTTTATTCCCAACTTATTACTACCATCATCATCATCAACATCATCATCATCATATCATCATCATCATCATCATCATCATCATCATCATCATCATCATCATTATAATCATCTCATACTAAGTATTGATGTTGTAAGACTCCTCCTCAGAAGCTTATGTCATAGACGGTAGGATGGATTGAGTGGGGAGAGCTCTTTTCCGCAGGGGAAACGCAAGGTGGGAGGTGTTTGCCTTCAGGGAGTAAGGGTAGACAAGAGGGACTGTTACACTCTGGGGCTGGGAGAGATGGAAGGGGGAACATCAGCTACTAGCGGTGGCAGAGTGGGACTGAGATAGCTCAAGGAATACCTTGGGGGGGAACAGGTAGCCACGAGGGTAGTAGGGTAGAGGGAGGATCTTCTCTGTTGGGGCTGATGAGAACTCCCCTTCACCAGAGGGATTCTAATCAGCGGGGGCAGTAAGGGGAGAGGAGGTGAGTTAGGTGGAAACAGGGGAGTAGACTGGGGAGCATCATCATTATCAATACTATCATCATCATCACGTCATCACCAGTCATCACTAGTCTTGTTAATCGTCATCCTCGTCTTCTTCATCTTGGGTGTTGTTTTGCTCTTCCAAGGCAAGCTATGGTTTCAAAAGGTTGGAGGTTAAGTGCGGAGAGCTCATCTCCACAGAGGCAGCACAAGGAGGGAGGTGCTCGTCTTGTAGGGGGTAAGGGCAGATGAGGGGGACTGCACTAGTCTGGGGCTGGGAGGGACGATGGGGTCACATCATCTCCCGGCAGTGGCAGATTGGGCAGGCGCTGGCTTGAGGTATACCTTTAGGGGGAACTGGTTGCCTCGAGGGATTAATGGCAGGGGGGGGGGTGGATTCTTGTTGGGGCTGATTGGTACTGCCTTTTATCAGGTGATTCAAATCAGTGGTGGCAGTAAGAAGGGAAGAGGGGAGAAAGGAGGGGGAAGAAAGGAGGAGGAAAGAGGAAGACAAAGCAGCATTAATCATCATCATCTATCTTCAGCATTGGTCACCCTCCATCACCATGATGGTTATCTTCTTAGGGTTCTTTCATAATCGGATCCCCATTTCCTAGGTGTTATTATTGAATTAGCTTATTTTCAAACTGATCAGTGTTAGTGTGATTGCCTACGTCAGGTGGACTCCAAATCGACACTGGCCGGTGCTGGGGCATTGCTCTGTAACCTGTTTTTAGGAGCTTGAGGCCTGTAGGAGACTGAGGATTGTTGAGGGAGGAAAGCAGTCCAATAACTTGACCAATGGCTATATTTCACAACATAGCTTCAGAATGAGATTGGCTGAATTAGTATGGATACCAGGAATTGGGAAGAGGAAAGAAGCTGAGTTCGAAGTAGATGAACATTCTGATTAGTATTTAGTAATTATCTCCAATCTGTTGCTCATTATTCTCTTTAGCATTATCGTCATTCTCATTGTCATCATCACCAATTCACCATCATCATCATCTGAGGGACGCTGGGCCCAGTTCTCCGCACGTTCTGTTCGGTTTAGAAAAAAAAAAAAAAAAAGCAGAGGGAGTAGGACTAAAGGATAAGGGGAGGGATAGGGTGGACAGGGAGGGGGGGAGGGGGGGATGGTTGAACAAACATTACAATACATCAGAAACATCAAAACAGAAACATCAAAAATATATTAAAAAACCCAAAACACTAAAAAGAGAGTACAGGAACAGGAAAGTCAATGCGGGGTAGAAGGCACTGGGAGGATTGGGCATACATTGTATAGTCGAAATAGGTTTAGGGAGCAAGGTACATAGAGATAGTAAATGTCATGGGGGCTAGGTAAGAGGAAGGTAATGGCAAGGTAACCCAAACAGGTTAAGACCGATAGCATGATAGCAGGACAAACGTAGATTAAACCACGCAATACATCCAGCTATCGGCCGTGGGCCATGCAATACATCCAGCTATCGGCCATGGGCCCTTTATGAGGCCTCCCGCCGCCAATTGGATTTATCTACGGCACTGGGCCTCCGAAAATTTCGTAGGCGACGAGTTTTCTTTTCAGCAAGGCTGGGGCCGTGTACTGGCGGTTTAAGTAGGAAGTGATAATACAATAGTCTGTGGAGTTTGATAGGCGGCCTGAGGAACTGCAGGGGAGGCCCCTCCCCGCGCCCTGTCTCTCTGAGGGCCCCCCTGCTGCATGTCTAGGTGCTGCTAGGAAGCATCCTGGCCAGCAGGGTGGGCCCCAGAGAAAGGCCATGGTTTGGGGGGGTCGGCCCTCTCTAGCAGGTCCCCTTTGGTAGAAGGGTTGGGCTGTTCTCCTTTTCTGATCTGATCTCCCTCCTTTCTTTGGATGTACAACCATGCTTGCCGGTGATAAGTAATCGGACTGGCCCCCAATAGAAGGGGCTTCGTGTTTGAAAAGGGAAAAAAAAAAAAAACCTTGGAACAATACAGAGAAGGGTAAATTAGCAAATGGCCCCTGCACAAGAATGACGCGCATAAATCAAGAAACGGTCCAAATTTCAAAGTAAAAAGAAAAGAAAAGGAAAGGAAAGAGATTTGGAAAGAATTGGCTGTGTCACGCGCTTTACCCACAAGAACGAAGAAGATAACTAACTTTGTTTATCTAGCCTATCTACAACGCCGCGGGTGACGTCAACAGCTCCCCGAAGTACTAGCAGATCCCGGCCAATGCCGTACACTTCAAGCACCAGGTATGTCTCTCGTATCACTCACAACCTCGTTCCCCAACTCACAGATGCCACATGCACCCAAGAACCACCATGTGCCCCATCCAGCACACAGCAGCGCAGCTCGGCTATGGCTGCCCGCTCCTTCCAGCTCGCCCGTGAGCGCGTGAGCGCTGGCCAGCATTAGCGCAGCAGCGCTTGCGCAGCATGCAGCCAGTGCCCGCCTTTCCAATGCGTGGGCAGGCCCTTCCCTATATCGAAGTGGCCTGCTGCTGCGTGCGGTAATGCGGTACTGGGCCCCGGCCCAGAAGCTTCTGGTAGGTCCCACAAGGCTGAGCCTCAGTCCAAGGAAACAAGCCCAGGGCCTGTGGTGGTTGCCAGCACCCAACTGCCGTCAGCCTTTGTTCGGTCCTTGTTGTGTATCCGGCCCAAGGCCTGCCTCAGTTACATACGATGAAAGGCAGCCTGGGCCTGGGCGCTTCCAACCAACTGGTGCTGCGCAACTGCCAGAATTTTCCCCAGTTGTGTAGTAGTCCAAAATAAGCCTCGGTCGGGCCTGCCTTCACTTAGGGCGGCCGACCCAGTTGCGTAGTAGTCCAAAATAAGCCTCGGTCGGGCCTGCCTTCACTTAGGGCGGCCGACCTTGCTGATAACAGGGCCCAGTGGGGCTTATTGAGGCCTTGTGCCTCGCATTAGTGAACGATGGCCAGCTCCCAATAATTATTTTTGGGGCTCCACCTACCAGCTCTTTCGGGGTTATTATGAGGACAGTGCCCCATGGCAAGGAAAAATCCTGCTCTTTATTTCCAACATTCACAGAATTGTGGCCTGATGCATTGCACTGTGTTTTAAAAAAAAATATTGGCCTAGGAGACCATCCAACGGCTTCTCCAGTTTGATGCACGTCGAAACTGCCGCCGTATGGGCTCTCCCCTTGTGAAGTGAAGAACATGCCTGATTCATGAAGAAAATGAATGTGCTGTACAGTGGAGCCTTGTCTACTTCGGGGAAAATCCCCAAAGTAAATCAGTGGAGCACAACCCTTAACCGGTTACCAGTGCTTCCCCAAAGTCCGGCTATATATGTGCCAGCCACTGCTATAGTGCTGCAATGGTTTGTTAAGTTGTTATGAATGAATTTCTTTGCCCACACGTGCAGGCCTGAACATCCCAGCGCAACCCGGTGCGTGTATGCCGTACGGCCACACTTTTGGGGAGTTAAATGCTTTTTTTTGTTTTTTTGGAAGGGGGTGGGGGTCCATAGCTTCCACACTCTAGAATCCCGTCATGTCCCTTGGCTAGTGGACTACGCCCCTGAGCCGAGGTCCCACTAGCAACGAGGATTGGGTTAAGCATCTGAATGTGGATGGGTTTTGAGCAGAGATGAAGAAAAGTAGATCAATCGTCATTTTCCGCACCTCTCCACAAACACTCCCACATTCAGGAGTTAAGTCCAATCCTCATTGCTAGTGGGACCTCACCTATCTGCTCTGATTAGGCACATCCTATCCTATTTTATCCTGTCCTCTCCTCTCCTCTGCTCTCCTATTCTATCCGATCCTGTCCTATTCTATCCTATCCTATGCCACCCTACCCTATCCTATCCTATCCTATCCTATCCTCTCCTCTCCTCTCCTCTCCTCTCCTCTCCTCTCCTATCGTATCTTACCCTATCTCATCCACCTCCACGACCCCTTTGGATTGACCAGAGGATGCTCACCTCGAAGACCTGATGCGCTTACGAGTTCGGCCAGAGTGATAGGTACCCGCTGCTCCTATCCTATCAATGCGAGGGGCGAGGTCCAACTTGCTTAAAGTCTTAGATTGCGGCCGTTGATCCTTGTAATCAAAGGTTGTGAATGCAAAATCAAGGTACGTGGGACCTAGCAAGTGATCAGTTTATTATCGCAGCAGCTGCAGTACCTGTTCTGGTCAGGTGAATAGTAATATCTGCTGTCCAGGGGGGGGAAAGAAAGATTGCGACGAAGTTGCGCACCGCTGCATTCTTCAGGGGCTCGGCCCCTTGAACCTCTTTGGCTAGTAGCAGCAGAGCAGCAGTAGCAGCAGCAGTAGCCGCAGCAGTAGTAGGAGCAGTAGTAGCAGCAGTAGTAGCAGCAGTAGTAGCAGCAGCTGTAGCAGCGGTAGTAGGAGCAGTAGCAGTAGTACGACAGCAGCAACTACTACTACTACTGTTGCAGCTGCTGCTGCTACTATTGTTGCAGCTGCTGCTGCTGCTACTACTGTTTCAGCTGCTTCTGCTGCTGCTACTGCTACTACTACGGCCACTACTACTGCTCCTCCTCCCCCTCCTACTCCTGTTCCTCCTCCTCCTCCTCCTCCTACTACTACTACTACTACTACTACTACTACTACTCTTCCCCCCCTTTCTCCCTCGGTTTTCAGCGTCAATAAGTATTGCTGGCTGTGTAACGGAACGTACTTGCAGACTTGCAGTAAATCTATGCATTTATTTTTCCCGTCGCTTCGTTTGGAAATGAAATGTCTAAGCGATCGTCTTCCACCAGTGCCACCTTCTTCTAACATCATGAATTACGGCTCTCCAAGTAAATCTTACAAGGCCGTATAGTGTCTCATCTCCTGTTATGTCGACATAATGACCACCGAAAAAGAACTGTGTCGAATCTGATTCATGCCATAGGGTACATTCTTATGCCTTTTTTTTCCTCTTTTCTTTTTCTAATCCTGATTTGTTTTTGTTGGTGCTTCTTCTTGTTGTGACTGGGCAGGTAATGTGTTTGAAACAACTGCGACAGTGGATTCGTTTGTCATCAGGGAAAGCAGGTGAGAGTCAATGACGACGAGTCAATTTTCCCTTTTTTTCTTAAAGGAAAAAACGTTCAAAAACGCCAAAAATAACTCTTTGGAGAAAGACTAAAGTTGAAAAAACATAAAAAAGGGAAGGTTCACAATGATCATGATAACACACTAAAAATTAGTAAACAAAATTAAAAAATTAGTGAAAATCATCTGAAAGACAGTCACAATCTGCTGAAGAAATAAATGGATGCATAAAGGGTAAATACTAAATAGGTGAATAAGTGAACAAATAAATAAGTGAATAAGTGAACGAATAAATAAGTGAACTAAATGAGTCGATGTATGAATAAAAACAATTGCAAAACAGAGTCCAGTTAGCCGATAGCTAGGTTGGGATGCTATCGTCTTCACCCGAATAGAACGCCCGGTAATTATCATCGTATCTGGGAGGAAAGTTGTGCCAAATACAACTATAATGTCCGACCGTTATATTCGGGTGAAGACAGTAGTTCTCAGCAGCTCAGGGCTGTGAGGGTGATCCTCCTTCCCAGTGAATGGTTTTTATCCAGGTGGATTATGAGGTCCCCTTCCTTCTGTGATAGACGGTCCCCTTCCTTATGTGATAGACGGTCCTATAGCCTATAGCCGGGTAGGGAGAGGCCCTAGAGGCCGAAACCGCAAACGGTACCGGTCGGTCAGTCAGCCAGGTCTAGGTCGAGTCTAGGTTAGTTTAGACTATATACTGGCGAAACTACTAGCCAACAAACTTAGGAATGTTACCCGGAGTTGCTTCCACATTGACCAGACAGGATTTTTCCCTGGAAGATTCATCCTCGACAACGTCATGACATTAACAGAGTCGGCGCGGTACATCACAGACAAGAAACTTAACGCAACCATACTCTTCTTTGACTTTGAGAAGGCGTATGATCAGGTCAACTGGAACTTCCAAGAACAATGTATGGAGAAGATGGGTGTTGGACCAAATTTTTGAAAATGGGTGAGGGTGTTGTACAATGATGCATACGGGCAAGTACAACTTAACAACTTCCTTTCTCCACCATATAAAATGAGTCGTTCTGTGCGACAAGGAGATCCTCTAGCAGCCCCCCTCTTTCTCTTCACTATGGAGGCGATAGCGTCCTTTTTGAGAAAGGACCCGGCAATAGCGAGGCTAGTTGCGGAACCGACTAATCCCTATCATCGCGCATGCTTACCTACCACTCTCCTTTTTGCAGACGATCTTACCGTCTTGATTAGAGCCTCCATCGCTTCATTTCAAGCTCTCACGCGTACTATGCAAGCCTTCCAGCTGGCATCCGAGATGAATGTCAATTGGCAGAAAACTACAGGCTGGTGGCTATCGGAAATGGAGCAACCATCTCAAGACATCACGCCGGAAGGGTTCATATGGCAAGATCCTAAGACTCCATTGAGGTTTCTGGCATCAATCTTACAAATGCAGGACCTGATCAAGCGATGGCTCCAAAGATGTTAATGCGTATGATTCACAAATTAGATACCTGGACCAGTATATACACCTCAGTATTTGGAAGGGCACTGGTTCTAAATGCCTCCATCTTCTCTATGCTATGGTATGCAGCAACCATCTGGACGTCGGACACGAGAATGACAAATTCTCTCGAAGCATCTGTGGACTGGTAATCCTTCTACCCAAAGCTTCATTCCTAAGGTGGCTTGGGGGTATCTCACACAACCGAAGGGCCAAGGAGGACTGGGAATTCTGGACCCAGTCGCACAGACCAAAGCCTTGCAGACTAAATGGATAGTAAAGTTGCTCACTAACCACACACTGCCGTGGAGTCCTTTGGCACTATACAGAATCAGACAATTCCCAAAGGCCTCTTCCCCAGATAATATGAGAGGATACTTTCGGCTGATGTCCAAATCATGGTCCGCCCGCCGAGGAGTACAGCACCAGCATCATCACCAGCAGCAACATGTCTCGCAGGAGGATTACCGGATGTACCTCATCACATCTTGGAGAGAGATCTTCCCAGCTAAGACGCGACATCCAACAAATAGGGAGGAAGTGTTACAGCAACCGCTTTTTTGCAACCAATGGGTCAAAAACCAAGCTGATAAGCCATGGACGCTAACGACCCAGGATGGACGCTGGATTAAGTGGGTGGAGAAGGGTGTCTGGAAAATCAGTCGCATTTGGAACAGTCAGCACAATCGATGGAAAACATGCCAGGAGCTGCGGGATACGCTCAAGGGTTGTCATAATCTGCTAGATAATCTCACGGATCTCCTTCAATCCATTCCCCCTGAATGGTTGCAGCTTCTACAGGCCCCTTCCAAATGGACAGCAGGAGAGTGGGTGACGGGAAGTTGGGAAGCTATCCCGACAGGGGCTCTATCTTTTGTCAAGTACACAGGTCCTGCAAGACAATGGGCGGTGTGGTCAATCCATAACATACAGCATCCGGGTCAGACGACAAGTGTCGTCGATACGACAAGTGTAGCTAAAGTAACGGCCAGGATGTCAGCAGTGAGGAAAGTTAGAGTGATTGAGGATAAGTATAGAATCCTCAACCCCACGGAGGAGTTGCAAGACCTTGAATTCGACCCGACAGAATGGGCATGGAAAACCCATTCTGCTCAAACAACGGTAGAAAGCAGAACGAGTATCCCAGACTACACTACCAGGGTTGCATACAAACTTCGGAGGATATCAGTAAACACAAGCGACACACTTCTAACACGATGGCAGAAGCATGTTCCGGGAGGATTAGGGACCGGGACTCAAATCTCATGGCAAGTTCCGTTGGCAATCAGAAACACCCACATCAGAAGTATGCAATGGCTCATCTTCTACCACACACTTCCAGTCAACAAGTGGCTGAGCAGACGACGTTCACAAGGGGATAGACACCCACTAGATGACATCTGTGCTATCTGTCATGAGGGAGTCCCAGAGGACCTACTACATTGCCTGCTGTACTGTTCAAAGGCGACTGACATTTGGAAGAAAACAGAAGCCATGTGGGCTTCTCTAACAGGAACAACCCTGCCAGGTAACAGCATCACACGGCTAACTGGTCTGCAGGAGCCAAACCTAACCTCGGCGTGGCAAAGGACGTTCTTTCGGAGACTCCGACCTCTTACTCTGTGGATAATATGGAAAAGAAGGTGCAAGGAAACTATAACTTCTCAAGCTATATCAGAGCCAGAAGCTTGGCAGATCTTCCTTCACCTACTACAGGGCGAAGCTCATAAAATTAGACCCTACAAGGCAACAAGAATTTGTCGACAAGTTTAAAAAAGAGAAACTCGGAGAAGGGAAGATAGGAGACATAGAGGGCAACACGCCAAGGTTAGTCTGGAAAATTGCAGGGACCCAACAGAGGGACCAACAGGAGGAGACAGACAACCTGATGTCAATAGATCAAGTCCAGTCACAGACAGTTGAACTGGGATTGGTATAAATGGAAGGACGGTTTAAACCACTAGTACCTTTCCCGCGTGGGAAAATTGGGAAAACTGGCAGTTTTCCCAAACTCCTGAATATTTGGAGGTCGGGCCCAATGACGACTGCCATTGATAAATCTGATCGGTGGCCATCATTTCGTTTCGGCCTCTGAAAAGGTCGGACGCCTACCCGAGGCCTGCTATTTCCCACGCGGCAAAGGTACTAGTGGTTTAGGGGGGGGGAGGAAAAAAAAAAAAAAAGATGACCCGAAAAGTATAGGGTTTAGGGTTTAAGAGAAGGCCAAAGGTAGAAACAGCAATGCAAATAGGATATAGAGTACCTGGCAACCTAAAAGCTGAGAGGGATGAAGGTTAAAGAATAAAAACCCCATAGAAGTCAAGAAGGAACAAGTTCACATGAGTTTTTCTCGTTATGATCAGGTAGAGCTGCATAGAAATAATCCTTTGCAAAAACTTTAGATGTCAGCTCCAGACATCGGCACTAGCATTCAGGTTTATCCGACAGCACTTAGCTGAGAGGAGCTAGGAGCTAGGCGACTCATAGGATCAGGAGGAAGTGGATATTGGCTAGCTTAGGCAGGGGTGAGGGGTGGTACATCCTTCCCCAGGGAGGTAATCAATGTCGTCCACTCGGGCCTCTCAGCCATAATGGGGAGGAGCGTGTGTGTGTGTCCTTACTGTATTCATATTTGACTTGCCGGGGGAATAGGAACCGGACTGTTGCTTGGAGTAATCAATGCTGTTCAGGGGTCCTTCGGCCTGACGGAAGGAAGCGTGTGTGAGTCTTCATTGATGTAATGTGTATTTTGACTTGCCGGTGGAAAAAAAAAAAAAAAAAAAAAAAGGAACCGGACTGTTGCTTCCCAGAATGGCACGAGCCAGAACCAAGGGGTTCTATAATTAAAACAACAACAACAACAACAACAACAACAACAACAACAACAACAACAACAACAACAACAACAACAACAACAACACAGCAGTGTGATACTGGATTTTGGACTATCATCGTTTCATTGTTTGCTGGATGTGATCTACTCGGCTTTTCTTTATGACTGGTTGTGAGGATTGAATGGAGTGAATTGCACTCTCGGTGTACCCCGTCATATCGCATGGTTAAGTCTTCCGCTGTGTTTCTCTCTCCCTATGCGGTCTGATACTCCTATCCTCTCCCCTTCCATCTGTGTATGTATGGACATACATGGAAGTCTATGTGAGTGAGTGTTGGCCTTCAGACAACAAACAACCAGAATCATAACACAGGTCTGTATATTACTATCTCAACAGCTCATGGGTCTGATCAACTGAGCTTAAGCCTGTTTGTTTAGTGTCATGACATCCAATGAATGTTGTTTCGAATTTTGGATTTTTTTTTATTTTTTATTTTTTTGGGGGGGGGTTAATTGCAACCTTGTGAGAGGATTCCACAGTGTCTATGTCGCAAGTCCCAGTCCCCGAGTCCCATTTAGTCCCAGTTCCATGGTTCCCAGTTGGTCCCAGTCCCAAGGGTCCCGGTAGGTCTCAGTTCCTAGGGTCCTAGACGACTGTAGAGTCCGGTAGGGTCCAGAAGTCGAAAGTCGTAGGTCGATAGAAGTCTGGTCTGGTACGTGACAGAAAAGTCTGAAGTCCCAAAGACCATTTTTGCAGCAGCATCCTGGGAAAGTCCATTGACCTCCGGAACTAAGAATTGCAGCCGACAGACCGCGGGACCGTTACCTGTCCGAAGCAGACAAAGACCGCCAAGAGCTGTTATTTATAGATGCTACAGTACCTGTTCGGGTCACTTGTCAATTTGCATGTTGCGGCAGCTCTGCTGTAGCATTTCTGCGACTGACAGGTTGACCGGCCAGACGTTGACGAAGGAGGAGTAGGCCAACAGAAGCCATAGCTAGGGTTGGGCAGGGGGAAAGAATTCCGCCATAGCCAAGTAGGGTAGTAGAGGCAGAGAGGCGCGTGTATTTGGGAAGTCTGGAAGTGAGAGTGCGCGGTCCACGGTTTGTGTGTGTGATGATGTGTGTACACACATATTGCGCACACCTCTGCACAGTAAAAACCATGCACCATACACATCACAACACTTCAGGAGGAGAATACGCATCTGAGTGGAGTCCAGTCCAAAGGCAAGGAAGGGACAACAACGAAACACACGGGCCACAGACAACAAGACAACACATAGGCTGGAGGGCATGGGGGAGGAGGGAGGGCAGACAACACACAA
This sequence comes from Chara braunii, assembly GCA_003427395.1. Taxonomy (NCBI): domain Eukaryota; kingdom Viridiplantae; phylum Streptophyta; class Charophyceae; order Charales; family Characeae; genus Chara; species Chara braunii. The sequence continues at coordinate 1,416,790 of BFEA01000259.1, read as the reverse complement.
GCAGGAGTTGCACCGACTCATCAGGAGGCTGAACCCTCGACAATCTGTGGGAATCTCCGTATCAGATGGTTTGGGTCATGAACCCTTTGACCCTTGTTGAAGGCAGACTGTCCCCAAGCGTAACATAGCAGCGGGCGGCGACCCTGTGGAGCACCAGGCAGCACAGTAGAGGCAACACGGCTGCACAACGCCAAAAACGACTGCAAGGAAAGACATGGCACACAGTGCGGAAACACGAAAGGCATGGCCAGCGGATGAGCAGCAAGGCAACACAGCCACACCACACAGTGAACACAGCAATATGCAGAGAGCCACATGCAAAGCCAGCAGGACAGGCAGCAAGACGGCGGTGGTGCGCAGACGAGGCAGTCCACACATCCAACACGGAGCAAAGCAGCGCATGACCTACTCACATCACGATTGAACCCTGCAGACTGTTGGTTCCCACCAGCCACTGAGCCAGGGAGTCACTCCGACGAGCATCCGTCATCACCTACAGGCAACACACACATC
>BFEA01000259.1:1344140-1356598 GCA_003427395.1 Chara braunii | reverse complement strand
GGCGCGGCGACTTCAACTTTTTGTCCGTTTGTTTTTCTTTTTTCTTTTGTGTATTTGTTGTTTTTTTTCCTTCTTTCTTTTTTTTTGTTTTCTGAAGTGTGTCGTTCCTAGGGAAGCGGAGCCCGGCGTTCACGCAGTGACCGGGCCTTCCCTTGAACGACCCCCCTAGGGCTGCGGCACGTATACGGGAGTGCCCGCGGCCCATAGCTGAGCGAGGTACTGGTGGTTTAAGAAGAGTATAGAAAAAGGTGCATAATACTGTGTATAGAACAAGAACAGGGCAGTCTACATATGATGGCACAGTGGGCATTTGAATGGAGTAAAATATTCATTGTATCAGATACTATCAGTTTAAAGTTTAAACCACCAGTACACACGCACCTAAAATCCTGAACCTACCTGCCCACTGCGCGCCACTATTTTCCAAGCCTTCTGCGTGAGGGTACCTGCAGTGGGAATTTCGGAAGTGGCACTGGTGCCGGCGGTCTGCCTGAAGGGAAAAAAGAAAAGAAAAAGAAAAAAAAGAAAAGAAAGGAACAAACATGCCAGAGAGCAATGATGTCGTGAAAGGACGTCATGGAGGCCAAATGATTACGTTCCTGAATGCATTTGACCACTATTACGGGGAGAGGGAAATGTTGCTGTTTTTCCTTTTTTTCTCGTTTTGTTTTTTCCTTCCCGGCCCTGCCAACAAGGCAGCGCATATTCCTCTTGCTCAAAACGCCCTCGCTGAGGGCATACTCACACTAGCGAAGTTGAAATGGCAAAAGCATTGTTCGCTTTTTTTTTTTTTGTTCTTTGTTTGAGAGTCCGACAGTCCTGCTCCCTGTGTTCTACGTTCTGCTGAAGTGCCCTCACTGAGGGAAAACTTGCACGAGTACTCCAAAAAGTGTATCCAACTGCAATCACGGACAAAGGCTTTTTTTCTTTTCTTTTTTTGAGAGTCCGACAGTCCTGCTCACCGTGTTTTACGTTCTGCTGAAGTGCCCTCACTGAGGGCAAACTCGCACGAGTGCTCCAAAAAGTGTATCCAACTGCAATCACGGCCAAAGCTTGTTTTTTTTTTTTTTTTTTTTTTTTTTTTTTTTTTTTTGAACAACTTTGGTCTGGTCTCTTCTCTGCTGGAAATCGGGTCCAGCGTCCCTCATACAACTCTGAAAATTCAAGCAATCATGAACCCACAATTCTGGGTCGTGGCTCTCCTTTACCTGGACCGAATGACTACCTGTAGGACCTCTTCACCCAAAGGGCGCCAAAAGTGAGATATTAACYAGTCCTCGGAGTCTAYTGTCCCTAAGGTGACCCACSGGGTCAAAAATGATCTTATCAGTCACACCMGGTTATAGTACACTGTCMCAGGGAGCAGAACTTGGCCCTAGTATCTGTGTTGAGCCCCGCTTCAGGGGGGGCGAGGTCCAATCAGCCAAGGCTCAATCCTGMTTCCCCAGGCGGTGGACTTCAACATTCTGACCTTGAGACCCCATGTTTTAAAAAAACTGCTTCTTGCACTTCTCCTGTGTGGCGCCCTGTTCGCTCTTCTCCAGTCTGCCCAGATGAGCACCCGAACATTGGAAAGGACCAGATTYATCGTTGACAGGTCAGAATGGAATTTCCTCTTAAAGAGTCTGTCGTTTCTCAGGGTCCAGATGACGTACAATATTGCTGCTCTGCATGCCCTGGCCACATAACACCAACCCTTGCCCACCTCGCCGGCATTTGATATAATGCCTTCCACCACAAACTGTTCGTCCCATTCGACGTTAATGCCCACATGTTTCTTCCAAACCCTTGCCCACCAATCTCAGACCCTCTTGGACTCTACACATTCCCACCACAAATGGGTAGCCGTTTCGACTTTTCGCTTACATCTACAACAGTCTAATTCCACCTGCATCCTGCTTCTCACTAGCCATTTTGCAGAGGGGACTGCTCTGTGGGACTGCAACCAAGTCAGGCTCCCAAACTTAGCGGAAGGGATACTGCAAAGTTGCTTCCACATTTTCCTCAGAGAGGCCGCTGTGATCTGTGTTACCGGGGTCGACCTCTCATCAGCTTCAAACGCCCATCTGTTCTTAACCTCCAGCAGGGTAATGCCAGATTTCACCTGTGCCCTATATCCCATTTTTGGCCTATAATCTAACAGACAGGAGTCTTTGGAGCCATCTGCTAGCTTCCACCCATAATGCAGCGGAAGAGCAGTTAGCCTATGTGCCGGATTACATCACATTGGACATGGCCTATGTGCCGGATTACATCACATTGGACATGTGAGAATTTCCCGGCCTTTATCTGTTTTGGAGCTTCTGACCACAATAGATGCCATTTTTGGGCTCAGCTTGATCACCTGTTCCTGTAGAGGAAGTAAATGTGTTGTACCCAACCCCTGATCCTCTTCCAACGAACAGGGTGTAGCTACCGCATCCCTATCATCCAAGATGTGCTGGATCTTCCAAATTTGCATCTCTCCCTTTCCGTCTATGGTTCTGACCCAGTGGCCTTCATAAGCTTGGAGGGGAGACAACAACATCTCCTTCCAAGTGTCCGGTATGCTGTTTAGGAGCCACTGGATTCGTTCGGGGACCCCATGTAGGTGGTGAAGTTTAGCACGAAGCTCTAGAGAGGATCTCCAATGTCCCAGTTCCGAGTCCCAAAGATCATCAATTCTAGAGACTCCCCGTTGGATCCAAGACTGTCCAAAATGACCGGGGTGGTCTGCTGCCGACCAGGGTACCCCTGTCCGATCTGCCAGCAACGGGTTTTCAAAAATCCGTTTTGCCAGAATTTCTTCTCTAGTCTCCGGGTCCTTCAAGGTGGAAGGCATGATTAGGCTCCATGTCGACAAAATCCCCTTCCATATAGGAGATCTAATATGCGCCCCTACCAAGGAGGGAGTTAACAGGGCCACCCCCACATCCTCCCTCCTAGATAGACTCCATTCCTTTGCCAAAATGGTAATTCCCAAATCCATCCCTGGGTGCGAACTCTTTTCTGTTAACAAATAGACTACCCATCTAGCTAAGAGGGCATTAATTTGGGATTCGGGATCGAGGATACCCAACCCCCCATCCTCCTTATCCCCTATGACCTTTTTCCATGCCACCTTGGCTAGATACCCAGAGTCCTCATCGTGTGTACCTTTCCAAAGGTATCTAATTGACAGAGATTTAATCTTCTTGTACGCTTGTCTTTCCAGACCTCTAAGGGAACCAGGGAACCAAGCCAATGAAAAAATGGAAGTGTTCAAGAACAAGGCTGTACCAAAAATTAAAATGCCCTTCAAGGACGATACCTTGCTGAGCCTGGAGATGATATTCCTTTCCACCAAGGCGCTCGCTTGCTTCTTGCCATCCAACAACCCCACCTGCACACCCAAAAAACGTTCGCAATCCTCTGCTGGAAGGCATTTAAGCCCCCAATCCACTGCCAAGTTAGTATCTTGCCTCACAATAGCCACCGACTTCGACCAGTTCACAAGAGCCTCAGAGAATTTCGAGTAAATGTCAAGGCAACATTTCAACGCTCCTAAAGAGGAGGGTGTGTTAGTGGATAAAGCAAACAAGTCATCAGCCATAGCTGAGGCCTTGCATTGCTTACCTGAACTTAATAAAAGTTCCAGTATTTCCGGTTTCTTCCTAACCATAGATAACAACACCTCCATTTGAAGCACGAATAGCATAGGGGCAAGGGGGCACCCTTGCCGCAAGGATCTGGAAAGAGGGAAGGTCTTTGAGATTTCCCCATTCACCATGACTCTGCCCAGGCTTTTGGTATACAAGGCTCTAACCCAATCTCTCCGAATCCTGCCAACTTAAGTGTGTCCAGTACAAAGTCCCAATTGACCCTATCGTAGGCCTTCTCCAAGTCAAAGAAGAGGGCCACTACCTCCGGCTGGTCACTTTTCATTGTTTCCAAGGCCTCAATGGTAAGCATCGCATTATCAAGGATATTCCTACCTTGAACAAAGCCGGCTTGTTCCTGCCCAATCATCTTCGGGAGGTATTTCTTCAGCCGGTTTGCCAGAGTCTTTGCTAGCAGTTTATAGGATGTGTTCAATAAAGAAATAGGTCTCCAATTTCTAATATTTCGTTTGTCCCCTTTTTTATAAAGCAGGGAAATAGTGCCCAACCTCATCTCTTTGCCTAAATTCCGACCTTCCAAAACTTTCCCATATATTTCAATCAGACTCGGGCCCAAAATCTCCCAGAAGCAAGCATAGTACTCCATTGGTAACCCATCACTGCCTGGACATTTGCCCTTCTTCATTTCCTTAAGTGTCTGAGAGAGTTCCTCTATTGTGATTGGACGGTCTAAATCCAACTTGCCATGGGCCGGAAGCCTGGACTCAAAGGAACCCCACATCTCATTTTGAAGAATCTCATCCTCTGGATCTGGGAAGGGTTGTCTAATAGAGGTCAGAATGTCCAAGAAGTAGAGTCTGGCATAATCTAATATTTTTTCTGTGTTCCTGGCTCTAGGTTTAAAGGAGTCGAAAGGGTGGTCGAGTTCGATGATCAAGGATGAACCCTTTTTGGCTGGCAGCCTTTGGAAGTTCTCCTTAGTCATTCTGTTCCCCACATCCATCCACCTGATTTTAGCCCTCTCAACCCAGATTCTTTCTTTTTCAATCAACATGTTGTCCAATTTGTCGATCCAAAAGGACCTGTGGGCGAACCAGTACCCAAAGAAATTGGGGTCCCCCCCCAGATTGGTTTCTGCCCACTCAATCTGTTGGACACATTCCTCCTCAACTTTGCGCGATAGATAGGCCTTTGTCCTTGATGCGAAACTGAGGTCCACGCCTGCTAGCCGATTAGCTGTCTCCAACCATTCCACTTCTGAGTCATAGAAGTGTTTCAAATTCTTTAATTTGTGCAGTGTTTTCTTGATAGACCTGACTAGCGGCATGTCCCTCAGAAGTTTTGTATTCAATCTAAAAAAAACCCTTCCTCTAATTATATGACTGTCCGGGACAAACGTGACGAATACTGGCCTATGATTAGACAAGGGGTCAAATGGCATAATGACTTCCATAGCCCATTCCATCGGTTTATTCCTGAGCAGAAAAAAGTCCAATCTTAATCTAGTGAACGATCCGTCTTGTCTGGGGTTGTGAGAAATCCAAGTGAACTTCCTACCCATGGGGTGGATCTGGCGATAGGGATCAACCAAATCCATTAATTCTGCAAAATCCCCCAACGCCAGCGAATCTTGGCGGACCGGATCCGCCGTCGAGGAGTCAAGAATTGGATCTAACACCGTATTCCAGTCCCCTCCAATAACTAGATTTGGGGTCTGTGGCAACACTTTGGGCAAAACCTCGAAAAATTGCACCTTCTCCCTCCTATCCACTGGTGCATAAATAGATACAAAAGTCCATTCCATCCCATCCAACTCCAGAGTTACCCACACCCACCTCCCTAAAGAGTCTGCAAAGTGATCCAGGAGAGAGGCTTGAAAATCTTTATGAATCAGAATGGTTATGCCCCCCCTGGTACCCTCTGCAGGGGCCCAAAACTGGGGACCCCGCCACCTCCATTGACAATTTGCTATTCTTTCTTCGTCCAATTTGGTCTCGTGAATGAGTACTACCTGGACCCTCTGCTGGTGGATCCGAGATTCCATCCTGGCCCACTTTTCCCTTCCATTGGAGTCCCCCAGGCCCCGTACATTCCAAGAGGCCACTCTAATTTTATTCATTAACAACAGCTGCCCCTGAGTCTTGGATCAGGGAGATATCCGCTGGGGGGAACATGGAGATGGTTTCCCCATTAGGTGTAGTCACTGAAACCGCTGCAACTGTCGCTGCAGCGGGCACTGCATCCCATCCCATTGCCACCCTCAAATGAGGAGATGTGAGGCTGGACTTTCTTTTTCTTTCCTCACCCTCATCCTGCCCACTCCCTTTGCCTTGCCAGGGGAGGGAGAGCAACCTGTTAAAACTTGAGGAAAAGAGATTGAAGTCTGTTGCCAACTGCTGGTTGTATTCAGTGAGCACGTCACCTGAGATCCCCTTAGCCGTGTACACCATATTGGCGTGCAGAAGGCTGTCCTCCTTCACCCAGTCCAGGGGACACCAGCACCCCTTTGAGTTGGCCAACAGCTCCAAATCTTTTTCACTCGGGCGCACATCGAAAGCAGCAATAGTGAGTTGTACTTTGTTCCCATTCCTTCCTGGTCTTACTACTCTCCTGGAGCCAATGCCGGGCATAACTCTCACCGGGGCATTGACCCCCAGATAATTTTTCACTTTGGACATCATGGATGCCTGAGAGAGGTTACCCTCCACCGTGCTTGGTGTCAGAAACTTGATGTTGGTCCCCATGCTATAGGTCAGGAAGAAGATAACCTTCATGTGTCTTTCTACAAATTAGGGGGACTAAATATTTGGTTCCTGTACTCCTGCTCGCCGGGCGTCCAGTTCTTCTTGTTGCTCTGACAATTTTTCTTTTTTCCTCTTTCCCCGAGGAGGCGGTTCTGCCTCTCTTTTCTTTTGCTGGTCTCCCCTCCTCTAGTGAGTCCTCTGAGTCCTCTGATTACTGAGGCTCGTCTTCATCCTCTTCCTGTACCTCATTCACCATTTCTTCCTCCCGAATTTGTTGCTGTCCCAGTTGCATTCCGGGGCTAAGGCCTGAGGAATTGTCAGCACTAGGCCCCACGTGCTGTGGGATTTCATCATCCCGCTGGCTGTGCAGTGTAGCATTACCGACTGATTCCCCTGTCCTGCCGTCTGTTGCCGTAGCAGTGTTATCCTTTCTACGGTACAAGATTGCATCCTTCACAGATTTGCACATTTTTTGTGTAATGACTGCTATCTTAAGGCTGAGTTGGTCCCCATTCATATCCGCAGAGACCTCCGCCACATGCTGCGATATTATTCCTGCAGATGGGTCTACGGTCCCTTTTGCAGGCGGGATCTCTCCCGTGAAGCCCTTTTCTCCTGTTGCACTGCCAGAAGGCTGCCCCACTGTAATATCATAGGTGTCTGCTGTGACTGCATCCAAACCAGTTGCAGTTGGAGCAGCTGGTTGAGCAGCAACAAGGTCTGCATCACCATGGGGGGATCCGGTAGGAGGAATCCTAGCATCCCTTTTTACTCCTGAACTTGATACTGGGTAGACAGCATGAGAAGTATTATTACCATCTGCCTGACCCTCAACTGTGTTGGGAAACGAATTTGTCCCATCAGACCCTACCATCCCTGCCCCAGCTAATTGGGTTGTGCCTGCATCTACGGGAACTTTTCTTGACTCACCCCTTCCAGACCTTGCAGCATCTGAATTGAGAACCGGTTCCACTGCCATTAATCCCGCTCCTATTGGGTGTGAATTAGGGATCTGAGTAGTCGTGAGGTGGCCAACATTAGAGTGACCATTGCTGGTGACCTGTCCTCTCCCACCCAGTTCCCGTGAAACGCCCTCCCTCTCTGTCACCGTGGCTGTCAAGTCTTTTGTATTTTTCTTTTTATCACCTTGGGGTCCTCCTTGTCCCCCTCCTTGAGCACCGAAGACAAAGTGGCCTCCAGAGGGTTGCTGTTGGTGTAGGATCGGAGCAGTACCCTGCCGAAGAGCGCCTGCATGAAGGCCTCCCCTTGCATGAACAGTCGTTAGTCCGAACCCACCATTGGGGATGGGTGTCTTCTGGCCCCCTGGGAATGGGCCATGTTGCTGGACAGTGTTGATCTCAATCGTGTGTGGGCAAGTTTCCGGTTTGTGCCCATATTCCCTGCACATAGAACACCATTCTGTGTTCTGTGTGACTACCTGAATGCGCAGGGTTCGTCCGTTTGATTGAGGCCATAACAAGAACTCTGGCACCCTGTCCCTCCTATCACGAGATATGTCAAATTTTAAATTATTTAATTTCGGCGAATCCTCATAACGCTCGGGAGGGTACTGTTTAGAGATCCTCCCTACGGCGTATTTCAACTGAAGTCGAACCCAGGGAGCAGCGAGCCAAGGAACCCTCAATGCCATTACCCATATCTTACTCNGTTTAGAGATCCTCCCTACGGCGTATTTCAACTGAAGTCGAACCCAGGGAGCAGCGAGCCAAGGAACCCTCAATGCCATTACCCATATCTTACTCACCTCCTCCACCATCTTTGCTGCTTCCAGCTCATCCTGGGTCATCCAGGGTCTGAAAGTCATTTTGTACGTAGTGCCACCAACTTTCACTTTATGATTTCTCATGCTAATCATTTGTTCTACAATCTTCCTGTCCCTGGGGTAATATGACATCAAGTTCTTCCCTTCTTGATGTACCCTTCCACGTTATTTATGGTGGAGGTTTGGGGGAAGTATTGCATCTTCAAAGTTACGGATACATTCTTCCTTTCTCTTCGCTGTAACAGTTTTGAAGTTACCCTGAAAAAACACCACAACCGCATTCTCCTTCATCCACTCAACTTGTGCCTTTTCTACCTCAGGTGGGAGGGTCATCGTGACCGAATTCCCTTTTGTCTCAAACTTGGCGAATCGGGACATGTCTGGCAGAACCATCCTATCGAAGCATTTCTCCATCATCTCTCGTACCTCCTCCACCATCCTTTCTGTCCCACCTTCCTCTGCTTGGTGAGCTCCCAGCTGCACTTCCGCCTCTCTTTTACCTACCTCTATAGTGTCCCCCTCATCCTCCTCGTCCTCCGAGTCGTCCGACAGATCCTCCACTGGCCACCAATTAACTCTCGGCATCTGGCCTTTCCCTCTTCCACTTACTCCCCTTTCAAAACCGCCCTGACTCCCCATGCCCTGAAGCTCTCCACTTCCGTTGTTTGGCCGCATCTCCCTCCACTGATTCCACTCTCCTCTTCCTCTCCCTGATGGGGAGGAAGGCTTCCCAGTTTGAATGCTTCTATTTCTCCCTCTTCCCCCTCTCCCTGACCCTGAATCTGTGGGCGGGCGTTGTTACCAAAACGGAGTGAAACCTCCCCATTCCATCTGTTGTCGTTGAGTGGGGGGGGGGAACGCCCGTTGGCTCCTCGCCTGACTGTGGCTGGTTGTCAGGCGGTAAATGCATTGACAGGTCCACATTAGAGACATTCATACTGTTAATCGTTCAATAACGGATGGTTGGGCTGGTTGCCTGACGGATGGCTTTCCTTTCAGGAATAGGGCCACGCTGCCGTACTCACGGCCGCCGCTGGATGGTTGGCAAAAAATGTTTCCTCTTCAGTCGCACCCCTGCAACCTTAGGTTTGAGGGGAAATCTGTTTGTTTTGTTGACCTTTTTCCATTTCCTCCCTATGCACCGAACCTAGTCTTAACAGTTTATCTTGTCCATTCTAACTCCTACGTAGCCAATAAGTTTTCGCTTGCAGCTATGGAGTGCCTTCAGAAGATGCTATTCACGGATTATATTCTGCCAGCCTCCCCACGGCTATTACCATGCGGCGCTGCAGCACACTCCATACAAATGGAGTGATCTCGAAAAGGCCAAAATCAATAGTAAGAAATGACGAAAAAAAAGGGGGTTGAAGTTAGTGGGATGAGGCTCTTGTGAACAGTGGAGGAAGTGGGCCACGAGGCAAGATATAGGGCAGGGATGTGATAAAGGGCGATTACCTCGTGAGGCGTCACAGACTCGAACACCCGCCACACATTGTTCCACCAATGCGCCCTGCCAACTTTCGCACTCAGTCGCTCTCCGTATCACCTTACTCGCCCTGCCAACTCTCGCCCTCAGCCTCTATCCGTCTCACCTACTCCCTTTTCCTCCTTGGCTGCTTTCATCGCACCGCCCGTATCCTTCAGAACATTACCCAAGAAACCTGCCACATACCGCCCCCTCACGTCTATTAAGAAACCTTACTCCCTTTTCCTCCTTGGCTGTTTTCATCGCACTGCCTGTATCCTTCCGAACACTACCCAAGAAACCCGCCACATACCGCCACCCCACGTCTGTTAAGAAGGAAAAAGGCTGCCGCCCTCCCGTCCGAATACAATCGCCCAATAAAAGGACAAAATATCCAAGATTCTTAGCTTACATTTCCCTCTTTTCCAGCGGAGATTACCCCTCAATCCGGCATGTTACACCCACCTCCCAGATACCAGAGTCTGAGGAGTACTTTCCAATACGATCTAGCTCCAGCTCCAACATATGAAGAAGCATGAGTCTCCGCTGCTCTGAAAAGCCCCCAGTGACCAAGCCGAACCCCCCGGCTGGTTAACAGTCTCCTAATGTTCCATCAGAAGGACGCGGCCATGCCAGCGCTCTTCGGCTCGAATCTGTTCCACCAGTTCGTACACGTTCAGAGGTAGTGAATATGTGAAAACGCCCACCAACCCAAGACCCACCGTTCTTCCCTCTGCCTAAGGACAAGCTCCCGTCCCTCTTGCTCGATCCCTTGTCGGATCGAAAGCTAAGTAACCCGCCTTCCCCGTGCTAAGCGCTCCGGGGCATGGCAGCCGAGCTCCACGCATGAATACAAAACCTAAAACATAACGCACGTGTGTCAGGGCATAGAGCGCTGCGGCGCCGCAACCTGCTTCGTCCTTTCCTCGAAGAAGATTTCTTTTTAGTGGGTTTTGTATTATGTGAAGTACACATCTGTAAATTTTCAGGGCATTTAGCTATGCCAAAAAAAAAAGAAAAATCGCGGTGTCGAAAACATGCTCGCGCACTCACTAAATTTAATTCTCTTTTTTTTTTTCCGTATTTTATTTTTATTTCGAATTTGGTAAGGAATGCGGATGTAATGCTCAGGCAAATCTTGTTTAATTTATTTTTTTCCATAACATATCTTTTTTTCAGATATTTTTTATGACTTTTTTTTTTTTTTTTTTTTTTTGGGTCCGCGTTCGGCCCGAACGGCCGAACGCATCCCCAAGGGGTCCCATGCGTTCGGGAGTTCGGGTTCGGGCGTTCGGCCCGTCCTGAACGCCGGTTACCCTGTATATACGTATATATTTATTATATATTATATATAATACATATATATTATATAATATATCTATATATTTATATATTTATATATATGAATAGTTCTGTGACAATATTATACTGTCACAGAACTATTGACTAAGAGCGCAAGCACGTGAAGTAGAAGAAGAAATAAGATGAGCGAAGAAAAGAAAAATGAAAGGACAGACAGGCAAAGAGACAGACAAACCAGAATGAAACAAAACAGTGTCCTCTTATTCTTTGTTTCACAGTATTATTATTTCCTTTTTACATTATTATAAATTACAATATATTTATTAGAATATAGATAGAGAAATCAAAATAAATAAAAATATATAATTCTAGAATAATATAATATGGAGAATAATAAATATATACTAAATAGTTAATATCATTCATATAAATCATAGAGATAATTCATATAAATAGAATTCATATAGTATAGAAACTTCTAAGTACTAAGAAGAACACTATTATCGGATTTAGACGGAATATATAACATGTGTAAAGATTGATAACATTAAACATGAATATTGTACTTTAACAGGTGTACATGAATCTATTCAAGACATCTTATCTAGGCTACCAGACTGGCCCGGGGTCACTTGCCCGGCCGGGCCAAAATAATTAAAATAAATAAAAATAAATAAAATATTTTTGAATTTTAATTTTTATTTTAAATTTGGTGAAGAATTTCGATGTGACCCTGAGGCAAAAGTTGTTCAGTTTATTGTCTGCATAACATAGTTTTTTTTCAGAATTTTTGGATTTTTTTGATTTTTTTTTTTTTTGCTGGGAACTTCCCTGGTCCTTGCACGGGCTGGCCACCCGGGACCCGGGCCGCCCGGCTGGTAGCCTAGCATCCTATTGAATTTAAAAGAGATTGTATTGAAAGGAGTTTGTGACAAAATACAAAAAGGATTTACGATCATTTATCTTTGTTAAAAGGCCCTAAAAAAAATAGTGCATCAGATATTCATAGACCGGAGTTCGAATCCAAGTGGCATTAGACGAATGAAACAAAATAGTTATGAATTACGTGGGGCCGGTCAGCTCGACAATGTTATCATCTCAAGCCCATCGCCCTTTTAAAAAGAGGGAGGGGAATCAGTTTTCAAGTGCAGGATGCAGCTTGCCCTCCAGCCTCCAATTAAAGCCCGAAGTCCACCAAAGTGACCAAACTCTTTTTTTTTGGAAACAAGTTCAGATTTAGGCTCCGTTGACATGCAGAAAAAATTACCATTCTTTTTCTCTTTTTCTTTTTTCTTTGGCATGGAGAAAATAGCCATCCTGGTGTTGGGAAGCAAAGACGTCTCCAAGGGCCTTTTCTGATTGTCTGATTTCCCCATCCTGGTGGATTAAGGCAGTTGTGGCTAGATGCCCCTTCCAGACTGGTCCAGATAGCCAGGGGTCCGGACATCCCAGGGGTTCTACACATGTTCACGAGAGTTCATTGTCGCCAGAGGGCTAGAATATTATGGAACAAGAAGCAAAAAAGGACGATCTCACAAGAACAAGCAGAGTCTCTAGACAAACCCATTACTTTGGAGGAATTACAG